>JADDOH010017787.1:0-38064 GCA_016648135.1 Agrypnia vestita
AGTTAGCGATGTTATACAAAAAGTAAAAAAACTCAACTGGAACTGGACTGGTCATGTTATGAGAACAAGCAGAGAAAAGTGGACGAAAGACGTAATGGAATACTATTCCATACTCCCAGGGACCATTCCATACTGGCATACTCCCAGAAACGGAAAAAAGACAAAAAGGACGTCAAATTAAGAGAAGGGAAGATGACCTACCAAAAGGATGGAGAAGAATAGCTCACGACAGAGACGAGTGGAAAAAACTAGGGGAGGCCTATGTCAGAGAGACAACCTGACCAACAAACTGGCTGCTTAAATGACATTTATTTACTACGTATATTTATATATATATATGTGTGTGTGTGTGCATGTATGTGTGTACATCTTACCATTTCAGTGTATCATTTTCTATTTACTTATGTTAAAATTGTTAAAATGGTCAGTGAATAAAGGCTTTATTTTTTTATTTATTTATTTATAAAATGTCTTAATAATAATTTATTTGAGTTCGCAAACCAAATTTGGGACAGGCAAAACTTTTAAAAAAGAAAACCGCATCGTTATTCTTAAAAATAAGACCTAGGTTAGACAATTAAGCAATGTTTGAAATCAAAAAGTTCCTCAACACAAAATTTAATATAATTAACAAAAATTTTATTTAACGAATAATTTTATAAAGTATTTAATAAATTCCCAATTTAAATAGCTTACTGTTAAACTCCACCCCTCTCCCCAGCCATAAATGAGGCTATACCCGCACCCAACACTCGATTCTTTAAAATTAAGTTTATGGAAGTTATTGTGCGTCTGATCGGATAAAGATACAGTACAGTATCTAAACGGGTAGATGTTTGAAAACATTCAGTGTGGTTTATTTAAAGATTTATAAACCTGTATTTGCTTTGTGTTATAAATATTTTATTAAGTATATGTAAATAAATATACTTTTGAATAAATAAAGGGGTATTAATTATATATGATTACTTAAATGAAATAAAAACACTATTTATATACCAAGAGTAGGCATGTTGTGGAATTTCTAGATAAATTTTAATAATAACGAATTGGATCCATTTAACTCTCTTTTATTTCGATGAATGTAGTTAAATAATTTTTTTGTCAATTATTTTAAATTTTGTCTTTCGCAATGCATACAATTATTTTTTATGGTATTGTTTTAGATCTTTTGTTTGTATTCTGAAAGATATATATTCATATCATGAAGGATATCCTGAGGTACAGAAATGCATCCTGAAATATCTTAGAAGATATATTGAAGTATATTCTGTTATTTATGTACCATGGAGGACAACTTGTGGAATATCCTGAGAATATCATGCAGATATTGAATATTATATTTTTTTAGTAATAGAAATCTCCTTGTTATTTTCTGATGGAGACTACTATCTTTTTTATTTGACTAAAGTATTTCAAAATTTAGATTTAAAAAATAATTTCTATCAGGAGTAGAACTTATATGTAAAACATATACTTTTATGTAAATAAATATATAAATTTTATTAAATTATAAACTTATATACAATTTATATATTATATAAAACACGTTATTCAAGTAGACGGTATTATCGCAACGTATGGAAAAGCTTTATAGAGTGCAGTGCCGCAAAAAATATGACCACAAATTGTAATATGAATGTTTATTTATCAACTAAATCACGTGAAAATTAAACAAAAATGTTGAGTGTTTCATATAACATAACAAACACATTACGTATGATACGTTAAAATATTGCTTACTTTTAGCAGCAGCACCTCTGACAGAAAAAAAAACCAGTTTGACTGCCTTGGAATATTTGTCGAGCTGGCATTGCAAATCACACATGTGATTTTAGAAATTGCTCTTAAAAACTATAATATTTTTATAAGCATGTTTTAAGGAAAAAATTACTGTATTTTGAATTACTGTATTTATGTACTGTAACAGAGGTATAAATATTATTAAAGGTAAATTATACATGTCTCAGAGAGGCGAAGCAATTTATACGAGAAATCAAGTATCGAAGTCTTTATGTGCATGTGTTTCGGCTGGCTTACATATTTTTGGTTTACATATTTACTTACTTTATTTTACATATTTTTTCCAACTACGCTATCGCAATCTATGGATGAAGATTGGTCATTAATATAAAAACAGTGTAAATGGATGTAGCCACTGGTAAATGAGGCTTTATTTTTAACTAGAGTGTGAAGCAATATTCTTTTTAATATATATATGAAATATGATATTTATCCAAATTTTTAACATTATTTTAAATTTTTACTCCTTTTGTATATAGAGCGGTTAACATTCACATTATTTTTGTTAGTATGTTCAAAGAAAACCAATGCTGGATTGTATCAATAGAGGGATAAGATAAATTATAGATGTCTTACAGAGGCGAAGCTATTTATATGGAAAAGCATGTACGGAAGAATTTATTTAGCTTAAGCCAGTCATGACAGGCCTTTAGCCATGGAGGCCCAATATAGACTTCTATGTATGGTTTTTCATATAAATAGCTTTATCTTTGTGCAACATCTACAATTTAATTTAATTAGATGTATTCGACATTCTGTGAATAGATAAACTTGAACTCGAAAGTTCTGTTAAAATATCATTTTATATAAATAAATGATATCAATTCACCGTATTGCGTGTCGAACGACAATATACAAGAACTTGAATCACGAGCAAACTCGAAAAAAGCTACTATATTATAAAAACCGACAATAATAATGCAATCTGAAAAGTTGTCAAGTTGTTGGACTTTTCTAATCCGTCAAAGTCCTGCGTAATATCGTTTAATAAAGTAGATCTTCGCATTCACATAGTAGCTTTAAGCTTTTAGTTTAAAGTATCTAAGACACCAACTGTGAAGAAGTATTCCCAGCGGTGGACACCCCAGCCACAAGTGCGACTCGGAGTCGACAGGGATAAAATAAAAATTGGCTTTGCAGCTGCCAATCCTCATTTCCACAATCTGTATAACATGTGTAAATACGCCATCGTGAGTTTCAGGTAATGCGATACCAACAAGTGAATTCTTTTATTTATTGGAAAATGGGTTGAACACAATTTTTCATGCTTTATGTCTTACATAACTGGGAATAAAATGGATCGGGGTAATATCACAGCAGTGAAGTATTTATTTATTTTAGGAAAAGTTAAAAGAAAATCTTAAATTAACATATGTACAAGAGGTAAAAAAAAGTAAATTATCTCAATTATAAACTTTCCACTTAAGATTAATCATCAAAGATATTAGCAAAGTAAGACAACATGACAATTTATAGTTTCACTATATATTGAGAAGGAGTGTTGGGCAGGCTTGGTCTAGACACTCGAAATATCTCTACTATGTACAGCCATTGGCTACTCACACAGTTGGAATTGTTCTTACGGAGTACGGCCTGGTTCTGCAATCCGGAAATCTATCTTCTTCGAATTCGGAAACAGATCAACACGTCTATTTTAGAAAGGCTTTAAATATTGAACCTCGGATATGTCTTATTTAAAAACCGCACGAATAGTGTCAATCTCCTAGACAACGGAACTCCGTGGTTTTAAATGCCAACTGGTTTGAATTTTCGTAAGCGAAATCCTGGCCAGCGATTGGAGCAGAACACCTGTAATACTAATTTCAACCAATGACACTTCGGGTGGTCAGTGATCACGAAACAGTATGTTTGGGCAAAAATTTAGATGTATCTTTGAAAAAAAATAGGTAAACAACATTTATAATATTTGTGATATTTTGAAATTATAAACAAGATTGTTGACAGTATACTTGATCTCTAGAGTAAAGTTTCATGAAAATATATTATTAGAGAAGCATGAAACATATTAACTATTTCCGAGGTAATTTTGTATTCTAGATCATTTTGAAATTGGTTTGAAATTTGTTTTGCCTTGTGAGAGCATTATAAATCTCTTGAGAATGTCAATTAATGTTTGGAAATAAGTATGAAACTTTCAGACACGATATAATGCATTTTAATGCTATTTTAACGAATGTGTTGATTATCATATGAATGAGTTGGATATATTTTTGAATTCATTTTTATATACAATTTGTAGTCAACTAATTTATTTATTTTCCACCTGTGCGCAGTCACCAAATTTTCAATGCTCTGTATAAAATAAAGTCGAGTACGAGATCTAGCACCTCATAATGCAGGAAAATATTATCCTGGAATAAAGACAACATCATGGCTGATAAACTTAAGACAGTGGTTTGGCCATTCTACAATAGATTTATTTTGGCCTGCAGTATATAAAGTTCTTATAGCCAACGTTCATTGAACGGATATGGTACAAGAACAAGAAGAAGGAGATATAAAGAAGGAAACTTATTCTACATTTTTAATAGGTATATCTTGAGAAAAATATATAATGCTGAGTTCAACAGCACGTATAAGACAAGATGCTGTGGTCAAATAAATTAAAGTTGTAAGATTACAGTGGCTGGGGCACTTGCGCCGCATGGAAGACCAAGATCCCGCAAATAAAGTTTAGTTCAGTGATCCGCAAAGGCGCAGTGGGTAGGCCGAAGCTGCGATGGTTTGATCGTGTGGGGTCCACTGGGGGTGGTAAACAGAGGGAGAGATTCAGAAAATGTTAGTAAGTAGGTAGAAATCTCGAAATGAGAAAATGTTTGTGCTCAAAAATTATATATATATATATATATATATATATATATGTGTGTGTGTGTTTTGTTTGAGATTTCCGCGAGCGCTGTTATATGGAACACAAGTATTTTCTGGAATATCTCGCGTTTCCTGTAAATTGTCTCCCTGAGAAAACCTAGGCCGACGTTTCGGCATGGTATCACGTGCCATTATCAAGGCTAAAAAGGCCTCAAAAGTTACGGACTAGCCGTACTTGTTGGCGGGTAACATGAAAGTCTTCCACCGATAAGGCCTTATTACGCCTTACACCCTCTATAACGTGGTTTTAGTAGATTTTGACAACTTTTGCTTCAATTTCAAGAAGTAAATAAAACACACATTCTAACTTACTGTTTCAATTACTACTAAGTCGACACATATACTTATTCCTGTGAAATTAGGATTTATTGTTATTGGCCAAAAGCTTTATCTATTATATCAATTTTTTATTTTTATTTTTATTTTTTTAAGTAAAATAAAATATACATACATACAAGGGTTAAGTTCATAGATAGAGATCTGTTGTGCAATTCATGATCACTTATCATTATGAAGAATTAACAGATAAATAACTTTTCATGAAGTCAACTTTGCGGTTAATTTATTTAAAAAAATTTGTAATTTTCTCTGCAGAATGAATTTGTCCAGATCTTTTTATTAGAAACGAAGGTAACTCTTAACTCGAGCGCCGGAGAATATCAGGGGAGCAAAATTAACAAGAAGAACAAGTTTACTTCAAGTTAAACACAGCATGACCCGGGATTTGCGTGACCTGTTGTCTTAACTTCAGCATCAAATCCGAGATGAGTCCGCCCATTCCGACAAAAACCCTTGCAGTGCGGCTATATGGCATCGTTTAAATCAGATATTTATTCGACGTATTTCATTTATTAAAGAGTTAAGGTTATTATTATGGTCGTTGGACGTCTTTGGTTACTGACAAAATCAGCCGGGTTGTTGAAAAACATAACAACAATTTTCAGTTCGATCTCACGTATGTTAGGTAGTGTGAAGGAAAGCAGTACACGGAGTTCCATGCGGTTGTGGAGCATTCTACATAGGACAAACCAAACACAACGTCACTACACGTTTGAAGGAACATATAAATAAAAGCTCCAATAAATCGGCAATCTGTGAACATGCATCCAAAAGGAATATCAGTCATTTCATCAAATTTGACAAGACAAAATCTTATCAACAGAACCGCGCCACATACCCAGATTAGTGAGAGAGTCCGTTGAATTATACAAAAATCCTAATTTCATTAAAGACGACAGTTACAAACTAAAAAAAAAAGACAAGCCCGAAGATGTAATTAGTACATATTGCACACTGATGACCTCTGTCGTAGAATAAGTGCATACTCTACAACGATGTGCATATAATTTACGACCTCGGAAGAAATAATCAGTTCAGCCTACACCTCCTCCGCTTCCCTGATGATGCTGAATAAGACTTCAGCGAAACGTCGAGATTTGCTCTTCAGTAAAATATACGGTTCATATAAAATATCCGTTTTATTAAATACGTTAAGTATTTTACTTACACGAAGCGAGGCGATTTTACGCACCGCATGTGTGCGGTATTCACTCAAACAGACCAAGATTGAATTATGCCCGCTGATAATGACCCATTTAAGAGATTAATTAGAACAATCCGTCGTAATAATTATCATTGTAATTACTATTAGCTAGTATCATGCAACTGTGCAACTAGTTTCACTTTGTGGAATATCACATATTATCAAGTTCGTCAGATAACTTGTGATTTTGCCGGTATTACCTGTTTCGTGCGACCGCCGCATTAACAACATTGCGTGTTACTATAAACAGTAAATCGTGCACCCCATCCATTTATGCCATGGGATAAATATTTACATTGAAACGTCTAATAACAAGTAAAAATCTGAGGAAGAATTAACTTTTATTCTTTTAAAAAACAGTTGAGAAAACAGTTTTTTTAAAGAAGTAATTTAACAAGGTGTAAATTTCTTAAAAATTAAAAGAAAATATGTGGTTAGTTATATATAGATAAAATGAAAAGAAAACCTATTCATTATATTAAATCGCTCAATTTCCTTTGTAATAATAATAAAATGTGTTATTTTACAATATTGGGTATTAAGATAAATTATAGAATTTTCACAGAGACGGAACTGTTTGTAGAGAAAAGTCAAGTCTTTATGGGTGGTCCAGGGCCTAAGACCTGTATGAGCTGACTTGGTAAAGTGATCACTTAACCAATGCAACGTTCCCCAATTCCAACGTGAGAACATCTAAACATTATGAAATTTTTATCGTTGTGTATAATTTATGTTGTATCCGATATTTGTTTCATTGTTCAAAAAAGTTCTTTATATATATGTTTTTTTCATGTATTCAAATGGACTATACTTGAGACTATACTATGGTCCTTCCCACGTTACAGTATACATAGATTTCGTATTCTGAATTCGCACACTGAATTCGTTTAAACGTTTTTCATTTAAATATAGTCTCTGTGAGACTTTTATAATTTATCTTAATTAATAAGTAATCCTGTGTGAACAATTCCAGTACCTAATTATGTTCTCAGGAAAAACATATAAAAGTATTATTAATAATGGGTATGTTGAAATTATTACTATCAAAAATAAAAATTACTCTTTTTAGATGTTTAAAAATAAACTTTCATATTTTATCACTGTAGTCAAACGACGAAATTAATAAATTGAACACGATAAAGAAATTCTGAATATAATAATATTCCGATAGCAGGAAATCCGCGAAAAGGACATATTATGAAAGTACGTTAATTGAAAATAAATTTTGTTATTGGCTAGGTATTTTTTTATACTTAACACATACTTTTTATTTTTGATTGATCTACTTTTACAAACCGCAACCAAACACAATGTCTAGGATGGATAGGATTACTAGAGTCCTTGTACATATTATGATTTTAAATCAATAAGATTCTAAAGTTACAAGAACAGTTTATTCCTTGTATTCAATAAGCACACACGTAAGTGTACCTTAAAAACAATATCAAGATAAGTCCCAAATATACTGAGAACATACATGTTAAGAATGTCTTGAGTACTGTTCGGAAGAAAAGATTTAATTCACGATCTGATGCAAGAATACTTTAATTTAGATTTTCAAATGCATTACTTAAATATTACATTGCCTTTGAAAATTTTGAGAAAAACCTTAAACATACGTTTATTTTTTTGGTACCGGATATGTTCTCGATAGAATATTTTCTACATTATAGATTGTAGCATTTCACGAAAGCATTAATGGGAAAATGGCTCTTAGTTTTAAAACAAGATTGCATGTAAGAACTGCGACTACGCGTTATATCGATTTGATCATTTACCTTAAAAGAACTATAATCTAAGTAAACATTACGCGTATTAGGATAATTGAGTTTATATTATATTAATATTTGCAATATACAAAAAAGTTTAAATTAATATTATTGCCCATGTTTTAATTAACAATTGTGTTCCGGCTTTATGCGTTAGTAATAAATGGTCATAATGTTCAGATACACACATTTTGATGCTATGAGTACATTTTAACAGCGCATTTTACGCGTTTGTACACATCAATTTATATTTGAGTGATATCAAATAAATATACATATTTTAAAAATATTCCTTATACAAATAATGTGGAGAATATCAGTCATACAAATACTTCCACATAATATATATCAGTATATTATACCTCCACTTACGACATCAGCTTATTGGTGCTTTCATCCTTAATCCGTATTTGATTTACCCTCATTACGAGACTTGAGTGTATCAAAACACGAATCATCAAATTATATCCTTTTGTAAAAATTACGAGTATGTACGTATATATGTATATGTAAATATTTAAATAAGATTCAATGGAAGCTAAATGATTACTCTACGTTTTTATTATTATTATAACACTAAGGCAATGATTTAATAAAAAATCAACTTAAATAAAATTACTTTTGAGATGCAATAACCACACACTTAAAAAGGATGTAATCCAACTAGGCAGTTATTAATATACACATGTACTTTGTTTGATTTCCGTTGCTCTGATAACTATGCAATGGAATTATTAAAATGAGATAAATATTTACGTAATAAGTTTTCTTACGAAATTTATTTTTCTTCTAAGAAATTTATTTTTACAGACCGGTAAGTAAGGAGTAAGGAGGTTCTGGTAATAATGGGTTCTTTTAAACATTGCTCGATCCTTTTGATTTATTTTTACCATATTATTTATAAATATACGCTTAATTTAAAATTATTTTTACATAAAATGATTATAACAAATGAAAGTATACATCATTGTGGAATGTACATGAAGACGATAAAGACTTAGGGTTTTATTTTAGAATGGATAATTTAACATCGTAATCTGGAACATCTTTCGGCGTCCATCAAGCTGGCGTTTTCAAGGGGTTAACAAGGCAACCATTAAATCAAGGGGTGACCTTAGCTACTGAATGTCAACGTTGAATCATTACCATCTTATAGCCACGGCGGTGTAGCCTGCCTACGTAACTAAGCCAACATCAAAGTTGACTCCCCGCGGACGGCGGAAGCGATCTATCGGGGACATTTTGTTTTTGCAGCCAATGTTGGATATCTACAGCATTTTGTTAAACTAAAAACATAAATAGTATATTAATTAAGATAAATTATAGAAGTCTTACAGAGACGAAGATATTCATGGAAATTATATTGCGCAAAGGACTGTAGATGTCTCTAACAAAGTCTCTTTGAATATATTGTAATGAGATGGTAAACAGAAGGATTTGCGCAATGTACCTTGTAATAAGTCACTTCGAAAAAACACTTTGGAATGCTTCAAAACGCCTTACAGAACCCTGGGGTTATCTACAATATTTTTTGGAGACGTCTGGAACAGTCTGTAGGGACGGGAATATTCTCGTAAACACTAGAAATGTTTAGAATATTTTAGGAGACTCGAGAAACCAATGTATTTCGTATAAGAAAACGGAACAAGTGCCGCGATGTTTCATGTTTGTTTTGACATTTATATCAGTGCGACGGTAAGCCACAATGTAACCTGTCATGGATAACCGATCGAAATATTAAGCAAAATATCCACTTAGGCGCGATAATTTAACAGAGTATTCTAGCAAGTGATAAAACAATGTTTCACGAGTGATTAATTGAGAAATGGTGTGAATTAAAGAATTTTTTTGTATAATTAATAAACCGATAACTAATTTCCAGTCCTCTCATTTGCCTCGAGCCAGGTGAAAGAATTTGATTTAGAACATACATACAACTTTCAAAAATTTTATAATATGAGGATGTTCTTACCGTGGAATTGGTGAACGTCACATCGTGTAAACTGATTACGCTTGCTCTTAAAAAATACGGTAATTGCTTTTTTCAGAACATACATATAAAAGTATTGGTAGAAATAATATTCTACATAAAAATCTAAAATTATTATTTTAATGATAAAAGATAAAAGAAAGAAGAAAGATGTCCATTGCTAAATTATTTCGTGAGATCACAGATTAATTGCAAATATTTTCATATTGTCTTTTTTTTCCAAGAGTAAAATGTACATGGAAATTTTTCGTTTGAGTGTTTGTACTTATATTTCTCTTTTTCGAACTCAATACAAATAAAAAGTTCTCACAATAAATAGGTGTTTTAAAATAGATTTAAAGTACTTTCCGTATTTCTGATTAAGAAACTTTTAAGAACTTCAGAAAATAATTATTGATTATAAATAAAATACAATTATTTTGAATTCTTAATTAACGATTTAATAACTTACTTCTCATATATTTCTATATCATTTTATAATCAAAATAAAATTTTACAAAAATATTTATTCTCAACAACTATTTTTTTTTTAAAATAGAGAAGCGTTTAAATAGAAATTTAAATAATGTGTCACATTA
This sequence comes from Agrypnia vestita, assembly GCA_016648135.1. Classification (NCBI taxonomy): domain Eukaryota; kingdom Metazoa; phylum Arthropoda; class Insecta; order Trichoptera; family Phryganeidae; genus Agrypnia; species Agrypnia vestita. The sequence goes on from JADDOH010017787.1 coordinate 10,573, forward strand.
ATATTCTTACTGTTTTCAAACTAAGCTAAATGCTTGTGCTATGCTATTTTATCGTTACAAGGACTGCTAAATCCTAATAAACTGTAGTTTATTTTAGATGAGAAGAAATGTTTTTCATGTATTTCAACATTTTTTACCAGTGAAAAGAAGATTTGATTTTAGGTTTGTTGGTACACACAATTTTAGAATTTAATAAAAAGTTCGTTTTATAGATAAAGATACACAAATAGGTTCTTATAAACTCGACTTTTATTAATATTTAATGACAAATACAATTTGCTGTGGACAAGAGTTCCAATTTTGTAATTTTAAGGAGGGGTTTTTATTTCAATAGAGGTATACAAATAAAATATCTTGGATGAAATAAATGAAGAGGTATGCATTATGTGTAATAATATCATGTGTGGAAGTGACTAGGAGAATTAGTGGGATTTTAAAAATCAGCCGACCCATAAAAATGAAGCTACTTTAGTTTTTTGTTGTTGTTAGTGGCCATTATCATGTTGTTTTCGCAATTTTATTCTTAAATGTGATTTGGTTTCGGAACTTGGGGGGGGGGTGATGTTTACTATTAATTTTTGTAACAAATCATTATCTGTTCACAGTTTTGGTTTTGCTTGCTACCAAAGTTGGTCAATATTTACCACTATTAGCATACTAATTGTATTTTGTTCTGTTCAAAGATAAGCATGTATGAAAATTTCTTTAACATCAGAAGTAATAATTAATGTTTAGATTCAACACGACTGAAGACTCGAACGACAAAATGTCGGGCTTAAGCTGATAAATTGAAGTAAATGATCATAAAAACCATAAATTTGCGATGTTGTTAAATTCAGTGCGCCGATTTATTAGAAATCGATATGTTCCTAGTTTGCAATTATGAACATTTTAGTATTTTGTAATAAATTCTTCATTGATTATCTGTTAATTCGAGAAAATCGTTGCGATGTATGATGAAAAATCTAGATAATTAGTATGAGCCAGACATTAGATACATTAATTGTTGTGAAAAAGGGAGATTATTCAGTTTTATTGTTAATAAATTTGCCAATGGGCCGCCGAATATTATTTCTAATTTATTATAATTCATTTTATTTATCGTCCATCAACATTTTATTTGATTTGCAATAAAATGAGAGTATGATACTGAAAAGTTCGTTTTTTGGTATTAAAATATGTGAATCTACACGCTCTTGCTTTCTGAATGATCTATGATGGTTGCGCCGGTATGCCGTTAGTTTTGGGGATCCCGTATCTTAGAATTCACCAGAGAGCTGTTGACTGCACGTCGCAACATATTATAAATTATAACACAAACATTTATCTTAAAAACAAATTTTAGTTCACTCGAATGGAATAATTAAACACTGAGATATGATATGATACATATAGAATCAGGAATTTACAAGAACGTGGGCTCACTTCGCGTGTGAATGTCAACTTAATACTAGCGCAAACTTTCATTTCTTCTCTTTTAAACGAAGATAAAATCATGATGCTTATTTTTAGCTGAGTTATTAAATAATGAAATTACTTCGATAGGAACTGTCGCTAATGTGGCCGCAATTTTCTCCTTTACACTCGGCATCAATTTTAATAACGTTTACACGTCAAAAGCATTTTGAACAAAAACGTGTTTTTAAATTCTGCAGTGATCTTTTGCTTCACAGTTAAATCTGTATTTGCGTTCGTTGAATTGCAAAATACCTGAAAATCACGTTGACTTACCAAGATAAAATTAGTTCTCAAGTATTTTCCTCTAGGGATTTAATCACAATACACCGATAGCCGAGCGCTTTTCCCGGGCGACTCCACTCTGGTGACAAGTCAAATAAATGCAATTTGACTGGGGTGCAGCAAATGGCGGCTGACGGGTCGACCCGCGCGTGCATACACAACACGTGACGGGCTGCATTCACATCACTTAGAGAGGGATTGCTCTGCGGAGGGAGGCGCACCCGAAAGTAATAATATTATTTGCCCACCGAGCGCCGAGGTAACTTGTCAGTTTATGGATTCATTCACCGCAAATGTATTACCAGAAGTTTTTCACATATTAAATAAAAACATAACTTCTCTTTATTTATTTTACGAATACAATAACATATTATTTTTGAATGATAATTAATTTACTAATAAATTGATTAATTTAATGTGGTAGCTGGAAAAAGTGTCTTCTTAAATAAAGCTAAATAACTTTGTTGTAACATTATTTTTATTAATAAACAGAAAACGATTCGTATAAAACCACTATTAATTGAATAATGGACATTTTTGGGGCAATGGTTCTCTTATCAGGATACAACGTATACTAAAAACTGAAATTGGAAATACAGATATTAATAAAAACAAAAAATAAATATCTAGTAGTTGAATAACTAGTTTGTAAAATATCTAATTTAACTCGCTCTAATTCTATGTTTTTTAAATCTTAATTTTCTAAGACCTGTTAATATAAAAAATAGTGATTTGTTTCGAAAAGGTGATTAGAAAATTCAATATATTTATTGCTACTTCAACATTTAAAGTGCTTCTTAATTTTAATATGAAAGATTTTCCTATGTAAAAAAGATTGAAATCATTGCATATTAAAATTAATTTACAATTTAATTTAAGTTATAAGTGAAATTAAAATTAAAATATTAAGTACGATACTATACAATAGACAAATTTTAGATAAACCTTTCTAAAATTAATGTATTTTTGATAATTCCTCATTAACACAAATATACTTTCAAAATCAGCTATCAATTGTGAAATCATAATTACATTCAAAACCTCGCTGTGTATTCTCATAATTTTTAATGTGGTGATTTTTTTTTCTAATTCACTCGATTCGCATCTAGCAGATCGAAGGGTCAAAGACGGAATAATGGGATAAATATGGCAAAGGTGGCACGCGGTGGTTCCCGGCCGCTCACGCATTAGGGATTAAGCCGATCTAGACTCTTACCCACGATCACCATAAATCATTTAAAATATTAATTAAATTGTATTAATATCATATAAAAATATATAAATTTATTTAAACGCGCTATATCCTGGAAAATATTTGATGCTAAAAAACTGGAGAGAAAGTCATTACATTGATTAATTTGCCAATTTGATGCTAAAATTATTTTAAATCATTTAACAACTTAATGAGGTACACGTCAATTTTTTTATAAAAACGTTAAAGCAGGATACAAGACACGGCATTGAATGTGGTTCGGCAGTTAATGCTTCCATAAACAATCTTGATTTTTTGGGCGTCTTCCGGACGCTAGTACTGGCAACACCTTCCGCCACCGCCGCGCCGCGCCGTGTTTATGGGGAGAGAAAACGACCAACGGTAGGGCGCAGATGCGCGCTTAATTCCGTTTTCTGTGTCAACTCGAATACACGCCTTGCATTTTTCTCTCTGTCTTGTTGTAAGTTAACTTTTTATAATATTAACTGTAGATTATAAGAAAAACCTGAGATGATTAACCAATTGTGCAATAAGCATAGCTGTAAGTACGAAAGTCTTATTTAAATCAATTCACGAATTACACTGACATTTCTCCACGAGTCTGCAACAATTGCTGGTGAACTTATATACTACTCACCTGATCCTAATAACGGTCAGGCAGCAGTTAAAATCATAATATACCCCGACAGCGACGCGGTATAGCTGCATTCTCGAACAAAGTTGATAATCTAATTTGGTTTGGTTGGGAACGGAATTGTTAGATGGATTATAAAAGTATTTATAATTGCAACAACTCCAATTATAAGAACCACTGCAAAAAAGGCAACCCTCGTTATCCACTGTGCGCAAAACTGGTCGTCTAGTCTGATATCGGGAGTTCCGGGTTTGGTTTCGGTGAGGTGAGACGATACAATTATGTAATTTTCTCAAGTCTGACTGATTTTATGATGTGTTTTTCTACAGTAATTGGCCTATTATAGAGTTAAAAAATTAGGTGTGTTTACTCATGTACACGCGATATAAGTTATAATTCTTTGGCATACACAAAAAAACTTGTGCTTTGTTGTATGCCTTGCGTTGGGACATATCTGGATAAAATGGGCATGCGCATTCCATCCAGCTATTCCAGTGCAATAGCGATAACGCAATTATAACGCCTGGAGTATAGGCAATTTTCAAAATACCAGTTTCAAACACCTCGATGCCGTCACTTCTTATTTATTTATTCTTAATTTATTTATTTATTTATTGATAAAGAGTAATCTCAAGTTCACACTTCAAATTTTAAGACGCTAAGCTTATCAACAGTGAGACAGAAAAAATAAGCAATAAATCAAAAAGTGAGAAACATAATATGAAAAATAATAAGCACATAATAATAAATACCAATAGATTTTAAAGCAACACTCTCCTAAACATCGCATATAAGTATTTGAACTCAAATTGAAAAGGTATCTATATAAACACTTGCGCGGTTCACTAGCTAGTTACAAGACCTACTTGCTCGTAAAATAAGGTTATTAATTAAAATGTTAGGTTATTAATTAAAATATTAATTATTGGCAAAATTAAGTATTCGTTAAATACTACTCGGAAAATCACAATCTAAGCTTTAGAATGGTGAATGAACTCGTAACTTTACTAACTAACTAACTGACTAACTAACTTCCCATCACGCCGTTTCCCTGTGGGAGGAGGCAGAGAGAATAGAGCGCCATACTCTTCTGTTTGACATACACTTTCGCTTCATCTACATTCATACATCTTCGCATGCAAGCTTGACGGTTGTTGAGGCTTTTAACAGGACCATCTTCCAGTATCTCTGCCATGCCACGTCTTCCGTGGTCGCCCTCTCTTTCTGGCACCGTCAACATTTGCATTATATATATTGATTACCGTTCTTTCCTCATTCGTTCGCTTAACATGCCCAAACCACCTGAGCGACCCTATTTTTATTCAATATATTATGCTACATTCAGGTTTACATTCATTCCTAATATCTTCATTATTTACTCTATCATAAATGGATTTGTCATTCATACATCTAAGGGATCTCATCTCCACTGCATTCCTCTTCTGACAGCTCCAGGCTTCACTTCCATACATTAGTGTCGGTACCAGAACTCCATTATGTACCGCTAGTTTTGCCTCGGTAGACTTATTTCTATTAGAAATTATTGCATTTAAAGCACCGTTCACCCTATTCCCGGCAGTAACTCTCCTCTCTATATATTTCTCAACATTCCTTCTTCTATCGAACATACTTCCCAAGTACACTAACTCATCTACTTGATCCAAACATTTATTGTCTACTAGTATTTCACACGTTGTCTTACTTTCCTCCTTCTCGAATACCATCACATTTGACTTTTTACATTCATAATAAGGTCACTTTCCTTGCATACATAGTACATCCTGCTTACTAGACTTTGTAAGTCTTGTTCGCTATATGCCATTAATACTGCATCATCCGCGTACAGTAAACAGCAAACAATCAATTTATTCATTTTCGCTCCTACATTCATACATTCCAGTTCTTTCACACAATTATCCATATATAAGTTGAACATCCATGAAGACATTACGCAACCTTGTTTGACACCTTTTGTTATATCAAACCATGGTGTGAATGATCCATTGATTCTTACACACGCAGCACTCCCCTCGTAAAGGGATGCAACTTCGTGTATAAGTTTACTGTTTACCTTGTAACCAGAAAGTACCTTCCATAACCTTCCTCTTATAACTCTATCATAAGGCTTTGGCAGATCTACAAATGCACAGAAAAGTTTTTGGTTATTCGCTAAAAACTTTTCCGTCAACACTCGTAGAGAGAATATTTAATCCAAGCATCTTCTTCCACCCACAAAGGCCCCTTGCACGTCCCATACCTTTTCTTTCGTCATTGACCTTACTCTTTCTATCAAAATTCTTCCATAAAATTTGCCAACCGAGCTTAAAAGGCTGATTGCCTTGTAATTCTCGCATTCCATTCTCGACTTTGTAGAGAGGCATGATAACCGCTCTCCTCCATTCCAAAGGGATGTGGCTCTCCTTTAAAAAATTATTAAATAGAGTATGAAGCCACGAAATTACTAATGGGCCGCCAACCTTGATATATTCGGCAGCAACGTTATCATACCCCACAGCCTTACCATTCTTCATACGCTTTATTGCACATTTTATTTCTTCCATACCTATTTCGCTGACTTCATTTTCGTCATTCATACTTTTCTCCATGAGTATATCGACGGATTCCTCTATAACAGCCTCCTCGCTCTCATACGTTTCCTGAAAATAATTCATCCATCTATATTTTATTCCACCCTCATCCATTAACATTTCTCCATTCGCTAACTTAATAGCGTTCACACTATTGCTTTCCGTCCCACATCGAGATTTTTTCACCTCCTTCCAGAATATTTTTTTTTCCCCGAAATTCTTAGACTTTTTCAAACCTTCTTTTCTTTTCAGCCACTCTTTCCTTTCGTAACTTTATGGTGTAAAAATATTCCGTTGCGATGTTGCGCGTGCATTTGATACTAAAATTCTATTCTAAATTCGCCTAAAAAAGGATAACATCAAAAATTAAAATTGAAAAAAAGCAAAATATCATTATAATACTTTTTACATCTAGATTAACGTTTTTCAGATCGGTGATGGTAGTTCAACTTATTGGTCAACATACGTAGTTATATTACGTTCATATTTATAATTATTCTGAAAGAGAAAAAAAATTAGTACACATTCATTGTAACATCTAAAGTAGAATAATTAAACACAAGATACTTTCAATTTTGATGATAAGTTCTTCACATTTTCAGATTGGTTACATTTTCACGTTTATCACTCAAATAATATAATATTTACGTTGTTCCGGTTCTCGAGAAGCGCCGGTGGTTCTGGTAATGGTATTGTTTTCAGATGTAACCTCGTTTGCGAGTTTGATTTAACTGAAACAGTTATATCGTGTCATGTCCCATACCAGTGTTAATTATTATTTAAAATAAACATTCTTTAAATAATGTGTCACTTTGAGAAATTATTCGAAAGCATTAGTAATAAAAATAAACTACTTTTAGCGTCAGTAAATTATGGCTAAAATTTAAAAAAATTTTAAATAAATTTTTCTTTTAAATTATACGTTTATAAAGCACATATTCTCACAATTATATACATTTTGGAATGAATTGTAAAATGGCATATATCATTGATTTGATTATTTGCTATCGACAACAATGGTCTCTCATTAACTACTGCAGCAGTATAATATTTTTAGTTGATGCCGAAGCATTAAAAAATAACAATACTGAGAATATTTTTAAAAATGAATTGATACAAAAGAATCAAAGTGATGCTAGAAAGATAAAAGATTATGACATTAAAACAAATAATGAAATTCAATATACTAATATTTATATAAAAAAATATTTATGGACACAAAACATTTGAATTTATAAGAAAAAAACATCATGGTCCTAAACATTACATAAAAAGAAAACAGAATCTTAAAAAGCAATCATGTACAATGGAATGAAGTTGTCTAATAAATAAGCGGGGCACATGAGGGATGAAAAAATATAGCAACTTATAAAATAATGAAATTTGCGATAGCTACATTTGAATGAAACTTAAATTTTTAAAAATATTTTTGTATTTAGGTATGTAAAATTACTGGATTTTTTCCATAGAGAGACAATCATCATTAATTTATATAAATTATGAAAGTTTATAATAAAGATAAATACTATAATAAAGAATTATAATCTTTAAAGTAAATTTATACTTGTAGTATCTGATCATGCCAGGTCTTTTGCGGACGCCCTCTACTCCTGTTGCCTTCAACACTCGTCCATATATTTTTTTAACCGTCCTTTCCTCGCTCATACGTTCTACATGACTAAACTATCTCAGCACTCCTTTCTTTATTCTGTCTACTATACTGCAGCCAGCATTACATTCACTTCTAATTTGTTCATTCCTCACTCTATCGACCAACGATTTTCCACACAAGCGCCTTAGTGACCGCATTCAGTCGTTCACTTTCATTCATTTTTTTCATTGGAGGATGGATGGCACTGTCAAAAGCCTCAACAACCGCTTGCATTAGAAGATATATGAATGTAGCCAAAGCAAAATTGGTGTAAAAAGATAGAAGAATATGACATTCTATCCTCTCGGCCTACCCCTGCGGAGAAACGGCGTAACGGTTAGTTAGTTTTTTTTAGTTAAGTACATTTACAAAATAGGATAAAAATCCTCATTCAACAAGTAATTCGACTAAATACGTATACATTTGTTAATGTTTGTATGGAAGTAGGCAACAAATGAATTCTAGGTAGAATGTAATGCGCCCTGAACATTTTTATTAATGGGCAGAAAAGTTTGCATTCGCTTTTGTATTTGGAATTCAGCAGTAGAATTTACGCCCCGGCAGAATTCTCTTGTCACAGCGCCAAGATTTTTCGCCCTCGAAGTTTGTAGGGCAGTTTATGATATAAAGCTTAATACGTGAATTTTTAAAGGTTTTCTTGAATTCCTCTTAGTGAATTTATTATGAAGGGATCTATCTTTGTTTAACATTTAGAGTGAAAATGTTTAATTTCGCAGAATTGTATCAATAAAATATTCCGTGACATAAATTATTTTTGAATACACACAACATGAAACCATACTTATGTTTTGCAAGTTTTAAAAGTTTTTTTATAAATAAATTAAAAATTTCATTATAAACTTTTGGAAATATCTTCAGTCATTTGCGTAAGCACTGTGGATATTTGTTCTTAAATACTTATTTATGCTTACCTAATTGGTTTATTTTAACATTTTTCGTAGCAAATATTGCGCGCTACATCTGATAATAAAAAAGAAAACATATTTATTAATATATTTAAACATAAATGTTTCTGGAAAAATACATCAGGGACGAATTGAAAACAAAATTAATACCTAAGACTTACTAACAGCAAAAACACTTAAAATATTTTAAATAGATCGAAATTATTTCCAGGCAACAAAATCAAAGATTTAGAAACTATGTGCAGTAGGTACTATTAGAGTCTAGTAAACGTGACCCATTCATGCCTTGAAAAAATTCTAATCAATTTATGCCATTTATTTACTAAGTATTTCATATAATTGTTATTTCGCTAATCCAGCAAATATGGTTCCATTTTGTTTCACGATACCTCTTGGATACATTAATAAGATTACTACCTACATAGAAAGACCTTAATCAAACCGTGGATGTTTTGGTTTATAAATTGGTTGGTATTTATAGATAAAAATAAAATAATTTTGTAACAGATTTTTTTTTGTGGATCCAGAAACTTGAATATGAGCAGACGAGTATCATGCACGAAGAGGGAGCAGGACGCCCATCAAGTTTCACCACGGACTTTATTTACTGGCGCATGGAACAAGTCAGTCGAGTTTCGTTTATTCCCTGAAGTTGTGCAGCCATGAGATACGACGTGTTTCTATGCTTCTTTTACCACTTATTTTCCCCTGTATATGGTCCTCTCATAATATGTCCGAAATACTCCAGCTTTTTTGTCTTGATAGTTCGCAGCACTTCTCGTTATTTTTCCGTACGTCGGAGGATTTCATCATTCGTCACTCTATCCACCCAGGAAACTTTCAATATGCGTCTATAGAGCCACATCTCAAAGCCTCGACTTTGCGGATTAGTTCATGGTTAAGTGTCCGTGCTTTCTTCTATCTTTATTCGAGGTTTAACTTCATAAGATGGATCCCAATTCTCGTTTACCCATGCACCTACTAATTGCTAAGTAATATTACGTGACTCTTTATATTGGTTTGTTTTTGATGGTGATATTTGGCGTCGGAAGAAGTGAATTTTTTGACACTATTAACAATTTGATTTTGAAGGTGTTTCAGGCCATACTTATTACTTGCTTCACTTACGTTTTTTACTTGTGTTTGAAAATCTTGGGTATTGTCTGCAAATAACACTGTACCGTTCACGAATTTAAGATTATTTAACGGTTTTCCTTTCACCAATATCATCTAGGACTTCCTTAAATACTGACTCGGAGTACAGATTAAATAGCAGTGGTGATAAGATCCATCCTTGTCGTACATCACGCTTAATTTGGATGTCTTCGCTCAGTGTGCCCTCAACTTTAACATTGGCTGTTTGTAAAACAGATGTTTAATGTTGCGAATGTAATTATCATCGATTCTTTTCTCTTTTAGTAGTTGTGTAAGTTTCGGATGTTGGACCTAATCAAAAGCTTTTTCATAGTCCACAAAGTCCATATATACATCCACGATGACATCTAAACATCTAGCTATCTGCGCTAGGAAGTTCACATTAAAAAATAGCGCTTCTCTTGTGCTTGATGTTTTTTTGTTTAACTTACTACAAATAAAATGTAATAAAATATTAGTATGTTCATTGGGGATGTACCACGTGTACTGGCTTAACGACAGGGAATTTTTGTTGTAATATTATATTTGAATTTAACCTATTTCATCTCAAATAATTTAATATTTCCAATAATTTTATGCTCCAAATATAATATATATTAAAGTTGTAAGGTAGTTTCCGCGATATATGTTTGTCACATCGAATTATTGACATTTGCCGTTTTTTTGCGTTTTTTGACTTTTTTTTCGCACATATTTACCGTTTTCTCCGCGAGTTTACGCGATATTCACAATTTTTTTTTAAAATACAAAGGAAAACTCTTTGACACGTGAGATTTTACAAAAAAAAAATTTCTTCTTCTTTTAATGTCGTTTTTATGCCCGTTAGAGTGAAAAGTCGTTTTTGCCTCATAACTTTGCGAGTTTTTGGCAATTTTGGAATTTGAAACTTGATTATGATGGACACGCCGATAACTCGTAATTTCTAATTCATCATTTTTTCCTTCTTATCCTTATACACTTTTTTATACACTTTTACTCTTTTTCGGCCTTTTTTGACAAAGCCGTTTTTGGGGGTTTTTTAGGCTTTTTTTTCGCACGTTTTTACCGTTTTCTCCGCGAGTATACACGATAATCACAATTTTTAAAAAGAATACAAAGGCCAACTCATTACCGCGTGTTGTTTTTTAAAAATTTATTTTCTTCTTTTTCTTCTTTAGTTTCTATGCTCGATGGCGTGAAATTTCGTTTTTACTACACATCTCGGTGTCTTGTGATCGGATTAAAAAAAAAAGTATTACGTTTTGTGCCGAATTCTGTCATCTTTTTTTCATACCTACATCAATTTTGCGTAGCTTTCTTTCTCGCCGAAATACAAAAATAAACCCCCGTTTTCAGTCCGTTTTCGCGAGGGCGTCGTTTCTGCGACTGTAGGCGTAGTTTTAACGAAATTAAAAAATCGAGTACCAGGTTCAAACAACAGTTGGAGGTGCCATATTTTGCGCATATTTTAAAAATGTTTCACCCCCTCTACTTTTCTCGGTACGCCACCAAAGTCGAAATTTCCGTTTTTTCAATAACTCGGTCAAAAAAAACCGCATAGACACGCAAGTGGCATCACCGCGTGACGCTTGACGGTGCGCATCTTTTCTATTGAAAATAATTACTTCCAAACGCGTGTCCAAGCAGCTGTAATCTTTTTAGTGCCTTTTTTTGGCGTTTTTTATATTTTTGTATGCTGCTCCGCGACCGGGAGGCCTACATTCACCCGCGATATCTCAATCGATAGAAGAAAAGTGCAGCTAACGAGTCTAGCAAAAAATATTGTCTCAAAATGAAACGTTTTTGCGTGACGGAAGCTTACATCCGGATTTTACCATTTCAGCCGTAGCTTCGCAGCAATAAGGCCAATTTCAAATCTAAAAAATACATTTTGTAGGGCCCAGCTTTTCACAGATGATCCTGTTTTTAGATTTTTTTTATCTTTATTTTTAGAAAAGTTATAAGCTAAACTAGACGATAAATTTGATCAATATATTCTAGCTTTTCTTTTGTTTTCCCGAAACGCATCGTTTCCCACTGGAATGTATTTATTAATACGATTTATTTAATTTTCTTCAGTACCGGAAGATCTCCCGTCATGCGCGCATGCCTCGCTCAATTTTTTAATATTTTTACGTAAATTTAATTGAATTTTTTTCGAATTACGATTATACTTTTTCAAAAAATAATTGTACATACATTTTTAGTTTTCTGTTATTCCCTACGAATAATATTTTTAAAGATTGAAAACTTAACTAATGTTTTTAAATACATCATTTTTAAAAATAATATTTTTCAGTACGTAAACAATTTTTGCTAAATTTTTCAATTCTCAAAAGCTATAAGAATGCGATTTATGGATTTTTGTTGGAAACATCTTAATTGTCAAAATCTAATCTATTAATTTGTTTGGAGACTTATCCTTTTATGGTTATTTATTAAATTATAACTTGGGTCTTTTTAATTTTGAAATATTGTTAACTTCTTTATAGTATTTATATTTATATTTCTTTTATATTTACTTTTCTTTATATATCGGAATATCTTTTCCAAGTCATCTCTGTTTTTATTTAAATCATTTTGAAAAGTTTTTTGTTATTTTTTTTAAAGGTCTCAATTGGATATATTTTATTTTATATTATTTAGAATTTTAACAGCTTATTCGTTAAAATAAATATAACATATGTGGGGTATAAAAGCGAAGGCAGCAATATCGAAAAAAAATTAAATGTAATCATCGAGGATTATTAATTTATAATATACTGAATTCGATATTTTATATGAAATAAATTTACAGAAAACATGATTTTGGAAGGGACAGATACATAAAATCAAAAATATAGTACATTTTAAATGAGTCGATATCGGTGAATGCTTTCAAAACATTTTTTTAAATTTTTTGGATGTTGCTACCTTTGCTTTTATATATGAGACGCCACATATGTGATAAATAAAAATATCAAGGGCCTATTGTTTGATCAGAAGTAAGAGTAATAGTTAAGAAAAAAGCATAGTTTTTGCATTCTCTTCCAATCAAAATACCCGTTTTCGTAAAAATCTATGCTTTTTTCATAACTATTACTTCTGATCAAACAACAGGCCCTAAGCCAATTAAAATAATTCGCTTGATGAATTTAGAATTCATTGTAGTAAAAGATAGAGAAAACATAATATATGTAGAAGAAGTAATGAAAAGATTGAAGAAAGAAATTGTTTGAATAAATGAGATATAGGAGTACATTAATGCATTAGGGAAGTATGTAATAAAAATCTATGCTTTTTCATAACTATTACTTCTGATCAAACAACAGGCCATAAGCCAATTAAAATAATTAGCTTGATGAATTTAGAATTCATTGTAATAAAAGATAGAGAAAACATAATATATGTAGCAGGAATAATGAAAAGATTGAAGAAAGAAATTGTTTGAATAAATGAGATATAGGAGTACATTAATGCATAAGGGAAGTATGTAAATTTATTTCCAGAGGGAAAGGAAGGTAGGCGGAAATGGATTTCTAGGGTTTCTACATGTAGTTTTTTTTTACAAAGCCCTATTTGGCTTTTTTTTTACTTTTTTCGGACATATTTACGATTTTCTCTGCAAATATGAAAGATAATGACAATTTAAAAAAATACGAAATATAAGTCGTTGCCGCGTGACATTTTTGTAAAATTTATTTTCTTCTTATTCTTATTTTGTTGCTTGGTTCATTTCGTTTTTACCTCATATTATTTATTGTATTGTGATCGGAATCAAAATTGAAGTATGACGTTTTGTGCCGAGTCTGGCCATCTTTATTTTTTTGTATGCAATGATTGCTATATTTTTAAATTTTTTCTATCTTTATATATAAAAAAAATATAATCAAAAAATTTTTTCGATACGTGTGTTTGAAAGTTTTTTAATGAGATTTTATTTTTATTTTGACGTAAGCCGGATTTCGACAATTTAAAAATTGCATATTTTTCAGCTATTTTCGTCTCAGGGATCTCTCTTTTATAGTATTAAATTTTTTTTTTCTCTCTTCGTTATTTTCAGACAGATTTGAATTTTGAAAACTATTTTGTTATTTTGTTTAATGTAGTGTTTTTTAAATTTATTTCTTACTTTTTTGGATAAGCCATTGTTTAAAAATAAACTAAAATATTTTTTTTTATAAAAAGTCGAAAAAGATTTTATTGATATGTTAATTTTATATTTAATTTTAAAAAAGCATTTATTTTTAATTCTACTTTGGATACATAATCTTTTACATATTCATTCATATTTTTCCATGTACGACCTAACCTAACCTGACCTATAACAAATAATTTTCTTTTACGCACACAATGATTTTAAAACTGACAAATCTATGAAAACATTCCAAGCTTCGGAGGCACGTTTTGAACGTATAGCGGTCGTCACGGCCGCGCGTCTATCGCCGCGGCAGCGCAGCGGTCGTCATGGCCGCGCAGCGGACGCCACGGCCGCGCAGTGGCACTCACACAAAAAACCAAAATCAAAAACCGAAATAGAAAAACCTAATTTAAAAAACCAAAATTAAAAAATAAAATAAAATTCAACAAAACAGAAATAGAATCAAAAACTTTTTTTTTCAAGATTTTGTAAGATCGGCCATCCTTATATATATTTTTTTTGATAATTCAATTATCATAAAAGTATAATATATAAGAAAATATTTTCTTTCAGCCGAGTTTCACGGTATCGACCGTAGTTTCGCGGCGAGACTTTAATTTTTTTCTGACATTCACGATCTGTAGAATTTCAAATTACCTATCTTTCTACATTTTTAGTTTTATTCTAACTTTATTTTTAGAAAAGTTAGGAACGATTTCAATTTTTATAGATCAACTTAGACATCTGTTGAGTTTTTTTAAAATCTCGATACATTTTTGATGTTTAGTTTTTTGGCTGTAACTCCGAAACGCCATTTTATTCGGCAATATGGCATGGTATTTTTAACATGGCAGGCTTCAAAATTAAGTTCCCAGTTTTGCGATTTTAGCCGTGGCTTTGCAATAAGGATGTTACAAAAATTTTTATTAAATAAAATCTGTACAAGTTAACGTGATATATATTTCTGCATTTTTAGTTTTTTCTTATCTATTTTTTTTTAGAAAAGTTATTTAAGAAATAATTATTCCCATTTTTTCTGGGGCCAGGTAGACATCTATTGAAAATTTTTCGAAGCTCGAGATATCGGTAAATTTTTGATGTTTACTTTATTAGCTGTAACTTCTAAACGCGTCATTCTATTTTAGTCATCGATATTTCGATCGATAGGGAAATAGTTCTTCTATCGATCATATTGAAAATAATTTTGTTACAATTACAGACTTTAGCATTACGTCCGCTTTCATCCGAGTTTTGTGGTTTTGACTGTGGCTTCGCGGGAAAATTTTTAATTCTTATTCTTAAAATTACAATCTGTAGAATTTAACGTTATCTATCTTTTGGAATTTTTATTTATTTTTTATCACTATTTTGAGAAAAGTTATAAAATAAAATAAAATAAAATTCTATCTTCATAAGTATTTCAAAACTTTTCTTGAAATAATGATAAAAAATAAATAAAAATGCAGAAATATAGAAAACGTTAAATTATACAGACTGTATTTTTTGGAAATGTAATTTGAATATTCCCCGCGAAGTCACAGACAAAACAGCAAAACGCGGATGAAAGCGGACGTAATTCTAAAGTCTGCCATTGTAAAAAAAATATTTTTGGTAATTTCGATAGAAGCACTATTTCCTTATCGATTGAGATATCGAAGACTAAAATTGGATTATGCGTTTAGAAGTTATGGTTAAAAAACATAAGGACAAAAATTTACATAAGACGATAACTTTTTAAAAAAATCAACAGATGTCTAACATAGGCCAGGTTCAAATTGGATAAATATTTCATTCGTTTACAACTTTTCTAAAAATAAAGATACAAATAAAATAAAAATGCAGAAATGTAGATGATGTAAAATTCCATCGATTGTATTTTTTAAAATAAAGGTTATAAAAAAATTTAATAGATGTCTCATTAGTACCGCAAAATTGGAAAAAAATATTTTATTAAGTTAAATTGCTACTACATTCTTAGGTAAGGTTACCTTCTTCTTTGGGCACACAATGATTTAAAAACTGACAAATCAGTGAAAATACTCTTCGGCGACACAGTGGACGCTTCGTTTTGACCGCGCGGCGGTCGCATCGGCCGCAAAGAGGTCGCCACGGCCGTGCAGCGGTCGCCACGGCAGCGCAGCGGTGGTACTCCGGTTTCGACCGTTTCGACCGCGCAGCCATTTGCCCTTTGCGCGGCCATTTCAAACATTTCGGATACATTTTGTTTTTAATTGTTTCGGCCTTTACACCCGAACGCGCACTCCGATCTTCGCGATCGTGGCCTCACTGGAAAGGGGAGCTCAGCGCGCAGTGTTTACCGTCAACCTTCTTCTTCGTTACTTAATTATCAATGAGTCTTCCGCCAGGCTAAATTGCACGCGTAGTCGTGCAACGGGCACCTAGTCTATATATATTAAAAAAATAGTGCACATTGGCCGATATATGTTTATATGTTTGATTGTTTGTAACCAAAATGACCATTTCGATTTTTTTTCGTTTTTTTTACCGTTTTCGGACACTTTTTTGCGGTTTTCTCTGCGAGTATACACGATAAAAGTATTTTGTAAAAAGAATATGAAAGCTAATTAATTGCCGCATCCAAATTTTGAGCTTTTATTTTTCTTCTTCTTCTTCTTTTTTTTCTACGCCCGTTTGAGCGAAAATGGGTTTTTCTTGCATATTTTCGTCAGTTTTCAAAATTTTTAAATTCGAATCGGTGAAAAGATAGATAATCACGTAACGCGTGTGATCTAATTATTAATTTATTTTTTAAAAATTTATTTCGTTTTTACGTACTTTTTGCAAACTTTGCGTTTCCTTTCATCACGTTTTTTTCTGAAAGTACAAAGAATATTTTGATTCTAAAAACAGATTATGAAAGATCCTGACGCTGACGTGAAAATAAAATTAGAAACATATTTAAGTACTTCTTCTTCTTCTTTTTTTTGAACTTTGAAATTTTAAAAATATTATGACAAATATCTCGGTAAGTGTTTGAGATACTTGATTGCAAATGAAACTGATGATGCATATTAGTATGCTGTAAACGATAAAATAATAAAATTTAACTTTTTTTAATTTTTGAATTTTTAACGATTTTTTTAGTGAATTCTTCTTTTAGCGAATAACTCAATGAATTTTGTATGAAATTAAGATATTTTGAATTCCAATGATGAGTAAGACTATATTGTACGTGTACTCAAAAAATCAAATTCAAATTCAATCGATCGACATCGTATTAATTAGTTTTTTTTGCAATTATAATTCGCCAAAAATACAATTTTTAAAATAAATATAAAATAATGTGGAACAATATACCCCGGTGCCAACTCGGCCAACTCTCATATTATATTGTATTGAAAATTGTTCTAATTTCAAATTAATGAAAAGGTCGGCGAAATAGATTTGACATGTCGGAGCAAAATATGACATTTCAGATAAAATACTTTTCATTGATTTTCAAAATGGTTTATCTGACCATTACGCTTATTTACAAAGAAAAAAAGATTAGAACAAGAATGCGTCATATGTTTTTCGTTATTTTTAAGAGAAATTTAAAATGTTGTAGAAAAAATTAGCGGCCATCTAAGCTATTTAAAAAATGCTGTTTTTTGTTAGAATTTGCATATTGACTTTAGTTTTTAATCGTATATTTGAAAATATAAGGGTATAAAATATAAAATATAACCAGCCTTAGTGAGTTTTTCGTATATTAAAGTGATAATAGTAGGTAATTAATTAACTATTCTTCACATTTTTGAAAATATCTTTTCGAAATCAATTCTTCTTCTTTTTCTTCGGAAGGTTTTCTGAACTTTTGTTAAAATTTTTCCATTTTTTTGTGTTTTTATTTTTTGAATTTATTTTTTTAGTAATTTATTTAAATTTTTTGGTTTAATTATATATTAAATTTGTTATTATTGTATTCATTTATATATTTATTTATTTGTTTATTTATGTATGTCTATTGTAATTTATTTATTAAAGAGGTGCGGTTAAGAAAACTTTATTAGCTGTTTTCGGTAAAATTATTTTTACATATGTAAGGCGTAATGGTGCGATATAATAAATTCGTGTGGACTTTTTAATAAGCTGGAATATGAAGGGAATAATGAAAATAACTTTAATATGATGGTAATAATGTGAAATTGGGAATATGCGCGTTTTTTCGAAATGAGCTTTTGCATAGATGTGACGTAACGATTTTGAAAATGCGCTTAGATGGGAAATATTATACAGGTGTTTTTTATGCAAGGATGTTTCACTCTAAATTTTTTTTTGGATTTTAGATTTTCAACATTGATGACGTATTTTTTTTTGGGATTTTTTTTTATGCAGGGTGTTTTTTTATGATGGTAATAAAGTAAAATTGAATAAATGCGCGTTTTGTCGAAATTAGATTCGTAGAGGGGATTATATTTTATGATTATTTAAGAAATATTCTACATAGTGTTTTTTAGTTTTTGACGTCAAATTTTAGAGATTTTGAATAATTGAAGCGTGACGTTACGTTTTAGACGTTTGGAAAATTATATACAGAGTTGACATTTTGAAAAATTGTCAGTGTTTTGTACAAAATTATTTTTTTATCAAAAACCAAAAACAAAAAAAAAATTTTTTGAACCTAAAACCCAAAAGAATTTTTTTTTTAAAAAACAAATAAACAAAATCAAAAAACCAAGATCAAAAAAACAATTTTGTGTCATTAGTACTCTAAATTTGGAAATACATATTTTCTTATGTTAATTTGCTTCCAAATTCTTAGAAAAGTTTAGGTTAGGTTGGGAATGGTTATGTTAGGTTTAGGAAGCGATGCCCGATTTCGAAAATTTAAAAAGTCCTAGACGGGCGCAGCCTTCCCACGATAGTCGCCGCGCGGCAAAGCCGCGCGGCGTCTGTCGTGGGAAGGCCGTGCAGCGGGCATCTGCGACCGCAAAGCGGGAGCTGTCTCACTCACCTTTGCGCGGCTTTGGGCGCGCAGCGGCTTCTTCTTACACCCTACGGTTTTTAAAATTCGAAGTTCTCACCCCCGCACAAGATCTTTCACAACATTTATCATCCGATTTCAATTTAAAAAAATACCACAGATAGCTCTCATCTTCTTCTATCGAATATTATAATCCGGCACAGTCTGCCGCCAGGCTAAATTGCACGCGTAGTCGTGCAACGGGCACCTAGTCATCATATATATTAAAGTTGTAAGGTAGTTTCCGCGATATATGTTTATCACATCAAATTATTGACATTTGCCGTTTTTTTGCGTTTTATGACTTTTTTTTCGCACACATTTACCGTTTTCTCCGCGAGTTTTCGCGATATTCACAATTTTTTTTAAAAATACAAATGAAAACTCTTTGACACGTGAGATTTTATAAAAAAAAAATTATCTTCTTCTTTTAATGTCGTTTCTATGCCCGTTAGAGTGAAAAGTCGTTTTTGCCTCATATCTTTGCGAGTTTTTCGAAATTTTGAAATTTGAAACTTGATTATGATGGACACGCCGATAACGCGTGTTTTCTAATTCATCATTTTTTCCTTCTTATCCTTATACACTTTTACACATTTTCGGCCTTTTTTGACAAAGCCGTTTTTTGGGGTTTTTTCGGCTTTTTTTCGCAAGTTTTTACCGTTTTCTCCGCGAGTATACAAGATAATAATTTTTTTTAAAAAGAATACAAAGGGCAAAACCTTACCGCGTGTTTTTTTCTAAAAATTTCTTTTCTTTTTTTTCTTTTTTAGTTTCTATGCTCGATGGCGTGAATTTCGTTTTTACTGCACATCTCGGCGTTTTGCGATCGGATTAAAAAAAAAAGTACGACGTTTTGTGCCGAATCCGGTCATCTTTTTTTCTTACATACATCAATTTTGCGTAGCTTTCTTTCTCGCCGAAATACAAAAATAAACCCCCGTTTTCGGTCCGTTTTCGCGAGGGCGCCGTTTCTGCGACTGTAGACGTTTAAAAGAAATTAAAAAATCGAGTACCAGGTTCAAACAACAGTTGGAGGCGTCATCTTTTGCGCATATTTTAAAATTTTTTCACCCCCTCTACTTTTCTCGGTACGCAACCAAAGTCAAAATTTCCGTTTCTTTAATAACTCGGTCAAAAAAAACCGCACAGACACGCAAGTGGCATCACCGCGTGGCGCTTGACGGTGCGCATCTTTTCTATTGAAAATAATTACTTCCAAACGCGTGTCCAAGCAGCTGCAATTTTTTTAGTGTCTTTTTTTGGCTTTTTATATTTTTGTATGCTGCTCCGCGATGGGGAGGCCTACATTCACCCGCGATATCTCAATCGATAGAGGAAGAGTGCAGCTAACGAGTCTAGCAAAAAATTTTGGCCCAAAATGAAACGTTTTTGCGTGACGGAAGCTTACATCCGGATTTTACCATTTCAGCCGTAGCTTCGCAGCAGTAAGGCCAATTTCAAATCTAAAAAATACGTTTTGTAGGACCCAACTTTTTACAGATGACCCTGTTTTTAGATTTTTTTTATCTTTATTTTTAGAAAAGTTATCAGCTAAACTAGACGATAAATTTGATAAATATATTGTAGCTTTTCTTTTGTTTTCCCGAAACGCATCGTTTCCCACTAGAATGTATTTATTAATACGATTTATTTAATTTTCTTCAGTACCGGGAGATCTCCCGTCATGCGCGCATGCCTCGCTCAATTTTTTAATATTTTTACGTAAATTGAATTGAATTGTTTTCGAATTACGATTATACTTTTTCAAAAAATAATTGTACATACATTTTTAGTTTTCTGTTATTCCCTACGAATAATATTTTTAAGGATTGAAAACTTAACTAATGTTTTTTATTATAACATTTTTAAAAATAATATTTTTCAGTACATAAACAATTTTTGATAAATTTTTCAATTCTCAAAAGCTATAAGAATGCGATTTATGGATTTTTGTTGGAAACATCTTAATTGTCAAAATCTAATCTATCAATTTGTTCGGAGACTTATCCTTTTATGGTTATTTATTAAAGTATAACTTGGGTCTTTTTAATTTTGAAATATTGTTAACTTCTTTATAGTGTTTATATTTATATTTCTTTTATATTTACTTTTCTTTATATATCGGAATATCTTTTCAAATAAATCATTTTGAAAAGTTTTTTGTTATTTTTTAAAGGCCTCAATTGGGTTTATTTTATTTTATATTATTTAGAATTTTAACAGCTTATTTGTTAAAATAAAAATAACATATTTTGTGGGGTATAAAAGCGAAGGCAGCAATATCGAAAAAAAATTAAGTGTAATCATCGAGGATTATTAATTTATAATATACTGAATTCGATATTTTATATGAAATAAATTTACAGAAAACGTGATTTTGGAAGGGACAGATACATAAAATCTAAAATATAGTACATTTTTAATGAGTCGATATCGGTGAATGTTTTCAAAACATTTTTTTAAATTTTTTGGACGTTGCTACCTTTGCTTTTATATATGAGACGCCACATATGTGATAAATAAAAATATCAAAGGCCTGTTGTTTGATCAGAAGTAAGAGTAATATTTAAGAAAAAAGCATACTTTTTGCATTCTCTTCCAATCAAAATACCCGTTTTCGTAAAAATCTATGCTTTTTTCATAACTATTACTTCTGATCAAACAACAGGCCCTAAGCCAATTAAAATAATTCGCTTGATGAATTTAGAATTCATTGTAATAAAAGATAGAGAAAACATAATATATGTAGCAGAAGTAATGAAAAGATTGAAGAAAGAAATTGTTTGAATAAATGAGATATAGGAGTACATTAATGCATTAGGGAAGTATGTAATAAAAATCTATGCTTTTTCATAACTATTACTTCTGATCAAACAACAGGCCCTAAGCCAATTAAAATAATTCGCTTGATGAATTTAGAATTCATTGTAATAAAAGATAGAGAAAACATAATATATGTAGCAGGAGTAATGAAAAGATTGAAGAAAGAAATTGTTTGAATAAATGAGATATAGGAGTACATTAATGCATAAGGGAAGTATGTAAATTTATTTCCAGAGGGAAAGGAAGGTAGGCGGAAATGGATTTCTAGGGTTTCTACATGTAGTTTTTTTTTACAAAGCCCTATTTGGCGTTTTTTAAACTTTTTTCGGACATATTTACGATTTTCTCTGCAAATATGAAAGATAATGACAATTTAAAAAAATAGGAAAGATAAGTCGTTGCCGCGTGACATTTTTGTAAAATTTATTTTCTTCTTATTCTTATTTTGTTGCTTGGTTCATTTCGTTTTTACCTCATATTATTTATTGTATTGTGATCGGATTCAAAATTGAAGTATGACGTTTTGTGCCGAGTCTGGCCATCTTTATTTATTTGTATACAATGATTGCTATATTTTTAAATTTTTTCTATCTTTATATATAAAAAAATTATAATCAAATTTTTTTTTTTCGATACGTGTGTTTGAAAGTTTTTTAATGAGATTTTATTTTTATTTTGACGTAAGCCGGATTTAGACAATTTAAAAATTTATTTACAGGGATCTCTCTTTTATAGTATTAAATTATTTTTTTTCTCTCTTCGTTATATTCTGACAGATTTGAATTTTGAAAACTGTTTTTTTATTTTGTTTTATGTAGTGTTTTTTAAAATTTATTTCTTCCTTTTTTGGATAAGCCATTGTTTAAAAATAAACTAAAATATTTTTTTTATAAAAAGTCGAAAAAGATTTTATTGATATGTTAATTTTATATTTAATTTTAAAAAAGCATTTATTTTTAATTTTACTTTGGATACATAATCTTTTACATATTCATTAATATTTTTCCATTTACGACCTAACCTAACCTAACCTATAATAAATAATTTTCTTTTACGCACACAATGATTTTAAAACTGACAAATCTATGAAAACATTCCAAGCTTCGGAGGCACGTTTTGACCGTATAGCGGTCGTCACGGCCGCGCATCTATCGCCTCGGCAGCGCAGCGGTCGCTACGGCTGCGCAGCGGTCGCCACGGCCGCGCAGTGGCGCTCACGCAAAAAACCAAAATCAAAAACCGAAACAGAAAAACCTAATTTAAAAAACCAAAATTAAAAAATAAAATAAAATTCAACAAAACAGAAATAAAATCAAAAACATTTTTTTTTCAAGATTTTGTAAGATCGGCCATCCTTATATATGTTTTTTTTGATATTTCAATTATCATAAAAGTATAATATATAAGAAAATATTTTCTTTCACCCGAGTTTCACGGTTTCGACCGTAGTTTCGCGGCGAGACTTTAATTTTTTTCTGACATTCACGATCTGTAGAATTTAAAATTACCTACCTTTCTACATTTTTAGTTTTTTTCTAACTTTATTTTTAGAAAAGTTAGAAACGATTTCAATTTTTATAGATCAACTTAGACATCTGTTGAGTTTTTTTAAAAGCTCGAGTTTTCGATACATTTTTGATGTTTAGTTTTTTGGCTGTAACTCCGAAACGCCATTTTATTCGGCAATATGGCATGGTATTTTTAACATGGCAGGCTTCAAAATTATGTTTACAGTTTTGCGATTTTAGCCGTGGCTTTGCAATAAGGATGTTACAAAAATTTTTATTAAATAAAATCTGTACAAGTTAACGTGATATATATTTCTGCATTTTTAGTTTTTTCTTATCTATTTTTTTAAGAAAAGTTATTAAAGAAATAATTATTTCCATTTTTTCTGGGGCCAGGTAGACATCTATTGAAAATTTTTTGAAGCTCGAGATATCGGTTTATTTTTGATGTTTACTTTATTGGCTGTAACTTCTAAACGCGTCATCCTATTTTAGTCATCGTTATTTCGATCGATAGGGAAATAGTTCTTCTATCGATCATATTGAAAATAATTTTGTTGCAATTACAGACTTTAGCATTACGTCCGCTTTCATCCGAGTTTTGTGGTTTTGACTGTGGCTTCGCGGGAAAATTTTTAATTCTTATTCTTAAAATCACAATCTGTAGAATTTAACGTAATCTATCTTTAGGCATTTTTATTTATTTTTTATCACCATTTTGATAAAAGTTATAAAATAAAATAAAATAAAATTCCATCTTCATAAGTATTTTAAAACTTTCCTTGAAATAATGATAAAAAATAAATAAAAATGCTGAAATATAGAAAACGTTAAATTATACAGACTGTATTTTTTGGAAATGTAATTTAAATATTCCCCGCGAAGCCACAGACAAAACAGCAAAACGCGGATGAAAGCGGACGTAATTCTATCTGCCATTGTAAAAAAAATATTTTTGGTAAGTTTGATAGAAGCACTATTTCCTTATCGATTGAGATATCGACGACTAAAATTGGATTATGCGTTTAGAAGTTATGGTTAAAAAACATAAGGACAAAAATTTACATAAGACGATAACTTTTAAAAAAAATCAACAGATGTCTAATATAGGCCAGGTTCAAATTGGATAAATATTTCATTCGTTTACAACTTTTCTAAAAATAAAGGTACAAATAAAATAAAAATGCAGAAATGTAGAGGATGTAAAATTCCATCGATTGTATTTTTTAAAATAAAGTGGTGTAGCGGTTTTTAATTAATCAAATACATGCGGTTTTTCATCGAGATTTGTTCGTAGAGATAATCGTTCATTCGCAGGAATTATAATGTAACGAGATGCTGGAGATTTGGCCGGTAGATGAACAGAAAAATAGACACAATACTGCAGTAAATATGAACAACAAATAAGGAGAAATCCTACCTTTTCAATTCTGGATGTTGGATAAGAAATGGAAATGCCTCTTTCTTCCTTTTCTCTTTATTCTTGGTCCAACTGCAACTCGAGATGACACAATCCACAGCTGTCGTATATTCCAATACAAGTGCTTATGCGGGTTATAAGATAATATTTCCTGAACAATGGTCCAAAAAACGAACTTTTAAGAGATGCGGTACAACGCGGTTTTTTCACTCAGGCAATTAACAGGTAACAGGTGATAATGCGGTAGGAATTAAAAATGCGATCGAGTCCATACAGGACCAGAGATGTCGCTAGGCGTATTGAAAAAAAGGCGGAGGATGGAGTGGGAATGAATTAGAGATAAAGATAGGATTATAGGGATAGGATTGGTAGGCCTTCATCTTACTGAAGCTCCATTCACCACAATCATCGCCTCCATTTCTCCATATTTAACACTGGCCAAACCATCCTCCCCACCTTGGAAGTTTGAGCTTTCAAACAACAAAATAAAATAAAAAATAAGAACAATGAAAATAAATATGTGTTTGAATACATGGCTTCACTTGCGAAAAATAAAATAAAATAAAAATATCATAATATCATTCAAGGCCCATTGCTTTGCTAATAAACCTAATACTAATCTAAACTATATTTCCTATACAAATTAAAATTGTGTAGGGAGAGGACAGAGCCGTACTACTGGCCTTTTGAACGTTCCGGACGCAGTTCTCACGACTGCGACCCGGATGACGCCATCAGGTCCAGGAAACACCTCCTCAATCTTACCCAATGGCCACCGCAATGGTGGCACATCATCCAAATGTATAAGCACAACTGTGCCCACTCGCACAGGATTTTCTGACGAACACCATTTTTGTCTTGCTTGTAAGGTGTGTAAATACTCCAACCTCCATTTCTTCCAAAAAGATTGAACTAGGTTGTCCAATAAATGTTTACGCGTTAATAAATTGGGACACGTAGTTAATACATCTTCTGCAGGAAGAAATTGTAGAGGGGTTGTCATCAGAAAATGAGCGGGTGTCAGAATTTCTAGACTAGGATCTTCTGACATTAAACCCAACGGGCGGCAATTCATTATTGCTTCGATTTGCGTAAGTACCGTCATTAATTCCTCATATGTCAGCAATTGCTTTCCAATCACTCTATATAAGTGCGCTTTAAGTGACTTTATTTGGGACTCCCAACAACCCCCAAAATGAGGTGCATTGGGTGGAATCATTTTCCACGTAATTCTTTTCTTGAGCAATTCGTCCCTTAATGCGGTTTGCAAAGTGTCGGACATCACGTTACTATATATTTCGTTTAATCGTGCCTTTGCACCAACGAAATTTGTCCCATTATCAGAATACATACATGACACAGGCCCTCGTCGCGAGAGGAAACGTTTAAAAGCGGCTAAAAAACTATCTGTTAAAAGATCAGAGACAAGTTCGACATGAACAGCTCTCGTAGAAAGACAGCTAAAGAGGCATATATAGGCTTTCTGAGAACGTTGACCTCGATGTCTAGTTAACGTAATGTTAATCGGGCCAGCGAAGTCTACACCGGTGTGTATAAAAGCTTTAGTAACCTCTTGAACTCTGTACGAAGGCAAATCTGCCATTTTAGGGAGCGGACCTTTCGGTTTTATACGGAAACAAGCATTACATTTTCTTATTCTTGTTCTAATAACATTACGAGCGGAAATTATCCAATATTTTTGTTTAATTAGGGAATTCAATAAATTTGCCCCAGTGTGGCAATTTTGTTTATGATAATAATCAATTAAAAGATTAACTAAATGATCCGATTTTGGTAGAAGTACAGGGTGCCTTGCATCAAATGGCAAATCTGAATTTGATAACCTGCCTCCTATGCGGATAAGATCATGGTTGTCTACAAATAAATCAAGCCTTTTATAAGGTACAGGCAGAGAATTTCCCTTTAAAAGGGCGGAGTATTCTTGCGCAAAATAATGCTGTTGAACAGAAAACAATAAGTAACGTTCTGCTAGATTCAAATGATCAACTTCCATATATTTTGAATGCGGTAATTTTCGCGCAAAGCGCAATACATATACTACTGCGTGAAGCAATTTGTTCCAAGAGGAAACTCGAAGGACCAGCGGGTATAAAACAGGCGGTTGTTTTAAGATTGAAGACAAAAATTTCGAATTAAACTCGGGAATTTCTGAAGATGCGGAAGGAACAAATCGTTTTATAGGCCACGAATCGGGTTGTTTATTCAACCAACTAGGTCCGTGCCACCATAGATCATGTACTAGCAGTTGCGAAGGCAAAATACCTCGAGATAAACAATCGCTAGGATTTTCTATCCCGGGTATGTGATAAAAATGTTCGCAATCAAGATTTTCCTGAATTTTAGCTACTCGATTGGATACAAATATTGACCATCTATGTGGAGACGATTTGATCCAACATAAGGCAATCATTGAATCGCTAAATGCGTATATGTTATTTATAGAGTAAAGCGGGTTAAAAGAATCATATACAAATCTAACTAATTTAGAGAGTAATAAGGCTGCGCACAGCTCTAAGCGAGCTAATGATACAATCTTTAACGGGGCGACCTTTGATTTGGAACATACCAAATTGATAGATGTGTTACCTTGAGCATCCGTAACGTGTAAATAAACAACACAGCCATATGCTTTTAAGCTTGTGTCACAAAAGGCGACTATATTTACAGTACAACCTGAAGCTACATTTAAGTGACGAGGGATTTTTAAATTTGATAATAAAAGCAATTCTTTAATCAAATTTTGGT
>JADDOH010017788.1:0-19875 GCA_016648135.1 Agrypnia vestita
ACTTGCATCGAAACAAATTAATTCTTCGCAATCGATGTACGTTACTGTAATGATAGTTCAAAGTTTTGTAAAAAATAAGTCAGTAATATTGGAAAAAAAATGCTAACTTTGATATCGCATAACTATTGATATTAGATCATTGCTGCTTGAACATTTTCGACTCATAATCAAGGTAGGTAGTCCTGTGAGGTTATTAATTTTCCAAATAACCCTGTATTGTTACTGTTGAATTCTTTCTACCTAAGTGTTTCCACAACGCTCACGTCGTTGTAAAAGTGAGTGGTTTGTTTTTCACGTGCTGTAAAAATATTAAATAAGTGAATCAACATCTAAAAATAATCGAAATAATTTTTTTAATTCAAATTTTGTTAACAGTGTATCAATATTGCCTCGAATAAAACAAGTTATATATATGACAAATTTGTCCCTGAATATATTTTTATATAACCGTTTTCATCCTTTAAAGAACTTGTAAAAAAAAAGGCATTTGTCCATTGCAATAATTGAAATCTCTGTTGTCAATGTAATTAATTTATTTTGAGAGAATATTTTTTTTGTAGATAACATATGTGGAATGAAAAAGAAAATTTTTTGTCATGAGCTGTTATTGTTAAGCTGTTTGGTTATCCCAGTGCTGTTATTATAGTGCAACTAAGGTATTGCTTATTTTTACACATATTTTATACTTTTATATAATAAAATTTTTGAACAAAAAAAACTCCCTTTTCTTTCAACTATTTTATTATTACTCTTAATCAATATTATATTAAGTGAAAATATAAGAAAATATCATTAAACATGTTTATCTTGTACTGGTTTTTGTTCCACTACCGGTGAAAGTGTTTCTGAGGTTGAAACATCTTTTAACATCGTTGATTTTTCTGCATCGCTCATTGGATCGAAATCAAATTCCTTAAGTAACTGTTCCCTCTGTGCAATCAACGAGGCCTTATATTCAGCCATCTTTTTCTGCCTGATTTCTTCGCAGTGAAGGTCGGTTAATTTGACTAAAGACTCCTTCCTTGTAATCCAGTGGAAAAAGCTGAAAAAAAAAACGGTAATGTTATAATAATGATAACAAATACATATTAGAAAGAGGTCCAACGATGCATTTTGTGTAAATTAAAAAAATGCACAGAACATTCTGGCATTTTTACAAAGTATTATTATTATAAAAATATTAAGTTACAAATTTGTAGGAAATTGTTTACATTTGCTGGTACCTAAATGTCAGGCGCGTGCAGTAGGAACAAGAAGCATGACTTTTATTTAAGCGTACATTTAGGAAAAAAATATCGAAATTAAATATTTATCTGACAGAATATTATGAAATATTAAAATCTAAATAAAATGTTAATTATTGTGATTAGAATATGACGAGGCATATCTCTTACTTCGATTTCTTTTCAAAATATCTGCTTAGGAAAAGTCATGCTTCTTGTTCCCACTGCACGCCCCTGCCAAATGTAATTCTACAGAATACACATATTTGTTTAAATTAAATAGAGATAATAGAACATTATCTCAAAATCATTTTTAAAACAGGCGGCCCAATCATTGAAGCGAAACACGTCACAACACTGCGTTGAGTAATTCACGTAGATTAATTTTGACCTCATTAAGAATCGAACCTGGAACCTGTGAGAAGTCAGTGTCATGCCCATTGAGCTATGCGGGCTGCAGTCAAGGAGACCAAAAGAGTTTACTGCGCAAACCGATTTATTATTTCGCACAATGCATGGTGCTGCAAACATGCAGATTTCTTTAAAGGTTTTACATAATTTTGCATATTCTGAGGGAATATTTTGAAAATGCTTATTATACAAAATATTAAAACGAAAAATACTAAGTAATATGAAAAAAATGTTAATACAAGTAATTAACGCAGACTCTCTGCGCAAATAGAGGTGATCTAGTATATGACAATTACTAGAGTACAGTAAAAGTCTCAGGCATGTGGTATGTTGGCGGGTACCGCAGCAGACACACAAAGAGGCTCCACACAAGCTAGCACAGACATAAAGTCACGCGCACTGTTAATTTTTTATGCTTTTTGAAATGAAATTGAAACACAACGTAAAACTGTAATGATTTTTAGCAAGAGCCTGAAAATAAGCGGGATTTTCAAATTAACAATAAGGAATTTTTAAAAAAAATTTACTTTGGTCTAGAAAGTACGTCTACGAAAAAGAATTATTTTTTTGCGTGTATTGAGAGTACAAAAATTATTTTGAAATTCTACATTTTAAATTCCCGTCAAAACACTTAATTTCACTTGTCACGAATATGTGCATCATGATTGTATGGTACCCTGATTTACAAATATTGCGGCACTACACCAAACACGCCAATTGATACGTCACAACCGATCATGTGCGTTTTAATGGAGTCGTATTTTCAAAGATTTTTATAATAAAAATTATGAATGAAGACTCATCCCACATTATCTAAACTGATTCACAGATATTTAATTAACATTTATAAATCTATTTCACATATGTATTTTCATTGGTATTTGTAATAATATGTGAAATTTCCCTATTATGTAAAAATTTTAAAGATAGGATTTTACTATACAAAGATAAATAAATTTCAGATCGTCCCAAGTAATATCCTACGCTAATATAAATTCAAATAACATACCTGGGGGGTGATTTGTATTCAAGAGATAATTTCTCCAAAATCCATTCAAACCGCTTGTAGTCCCACCTTCTTAGGTACTTAAGAAATTTTTTTCTTTTATCAATCAAATGCTTGCAGGCCACCTAAAATCATATTTGTCATTTACAATCAAGGGAGGCATATAAATTCACATCTTGAGTTACATAAGAGATTAAGAAGTCCATGTATCAGGTCATATATTATAAGCTAAAAAGTAGCACCTGACATTTATGATAAAAGTATATCAATTATTTAGCCCAAAAGGCAGTCAACCGAAGGATATTAAATATTATGTACTTAATTTGTTTTACAAATAAAAAAAGGTTTAAAAAAATGCTGCTTTATTACCACTGCTTTCTTCTCTAACGGGAACTTTTCAATATGTTCTTGAAGACACCTTATACGCCCCGTCATAAAGGCGACTGAAACAACAAAAGAATGTGAATGAAAATTCGATATAAATATTTGTCATATGAAAATAGAGGATGTAAAAATATGTATTACGTTTTGCTTCAAACGAGGTGCTGTCATATCTGTGTCTTTTAACTCTCTCCAGTAGTTCTCTGCGTACCAAAAGATTGTTGGATTGATGCCCATGGTAGCCAACGGAACACAGTTTCTTCACTGCGTCATCAGCTCTGAAAAATGAAGGGCTCATGGAATTAAAATATTATTAGCATAAACAGTACAAAACAGAAAAATAGTGAAAACGCAATTTATTATCAAGAAAATACAAATGGTTGTTTTCTGCTACGCTGAAAAATAGAAATGATAGTTTTTCACAGCTATTTTTTGATGCTGGACATCAGATTAATTTTCCTGAATCACTCGCCAGTTATCTTGAATAGAATTCGAAAAGTATATGAGCTTGCAACTGAATACGGTGTTTTTTATGAAATGATTTAACAATCCATTAATTGATTCAGAGATCAACAATATCAGATATACATATTTTGCAATATACTGATTGCATGTGGTGTTAGATCTACAGAATTAATAAGTCTCCCAGATTATATCAATCAATTGTTTTAAGTCTAAATTTACATAAATAAAAACTATCTTAGTGCCAGCAACTAACCAGTAAAACATTACGTGAAGATTAGAAATAACATTAGAGTGTTGCCTTATTCAAAGTAACACCAGGGAATTTGTAAGACTGGTCGACGCAGACTAAGATAAAAGAGTATTATTTATCATAAGTTTAAAAACGTTCAATATTACTTGATGTTTCTTAAGTCTCGCACTAATAGATTATTTATAATTTTGAATATATTTACATAGGACAAAATATGTCGAGTATTGATTTACAAAATCCCATCAATTTATTCTATTCTGCGACTGCTATCTGTTTTCCAAAGAATATCCATATTAATAGTTAGGCCCAGTGTTTA
Source organism: Agrypnia vestita (assembly GCA_016648135.1). NCBI lineage: Eukaryota > Metazoa > Arthropoda > Insecta > Trichoptera > Phryganeidae > Agrypnia > Agrypnia vestita. The sequence goes on from JADDOH010017788.1 coordinate 4,053, forward strand.
ACAGAGCTAAAGTACAATTGAACTATAAAATGAGGCGTCCTCAAGTTATTAACAAACAATTACAATGGAAGGAGTTATGAAGAATAAATGGCATACATAACCTCACTTTGCGGACATTCAATAACAATTACGTCAAGGTAAATTATAAGGTCTATTTAAGGTATATTTAAATCATAACGATACATACGTTTCAAGTTCTTTAGATTTTCTGAATTCAAATGCAATTCGTTCATTCGGTATTAGCGGACGGGGTTCCAAGTCTCCACTTTTCGCTGGCTTAATGCACGGAATTTTCTCCGGGCGTATCCATTTTATTTTCAAATGGCTCTTGAAAGCGTAATTTCTTGTATGATTTAGTGAAATATTAGCAAATTGTTTCAACATTTCTAAATTCAAACTTATTTGAAAACGTCAGGCAAAAAAAATATAGCACGAAACCATAGAAAAGAGAATATACTGGAATATAAAGTCCGTCCAACTTATCTGGAGAATAAAGGAGGGCGTCCCAATCGTTGTGGTACTGCCGATAGTCTAAAAATTCTATCTCATTTGTAGGGAATTTATTGCAAATTCGTTTTTTCTTAAAATAGTTATTAAGCAGTATACGACACGATAAAAAACAAAAAATGTAAACTAACGTACAAATAAATTTATCAAAATATACATTCGTAAAATACACAACGTCACAAAATGGCGTTTTTTCAAAATCAAAGAAAAATACAATTTTTAGGAAAAAAAAACAAACAATAATAATTCTTTTAGGCCGGCGCCACATTAAGCAGATCTTCCGCCGCGTCTTTTCCGTTGCGCCAAATCGGCAAAGCAAATAGATCGACCGATCATCCGCGTAGTGTGTTTAATAAGCGCATATTGTATGGAAAGAAATGTAACGATGTTCCACGACAGAAGAGACGCGGCGAAAGATCCGCGCAGTGTGGCGCCGGTTTTATTCGGTGTCTCATACCTAATGATCATGACCACCATGTTTAACTCAGTAACACGTAAGGATATCAATCGGTTTAGGGCCGTTGTATCAACTTGGTTAATAGTAATCTTTCGTTCAAAGCATAGATATTTTGCATTTTCGATCAAACAACTCGCTCTCGTAAAAATCTATGCTTTAAATGAACTATTGCTATAAAGTAAGTTGATGCAACCAGTCTTTAATGTGCATAAATAAAAAAGTTAATTTTTGATAAAAGATGTTTATACAAATGAACTCGTTAATGAATCATTTAATAAAAAGTATAAATAATAAAAATTCTATGTAAAAAATTATCGAATAAAATAATGCTCTAAAACTTTTCTCATCTTACGGCTTCTAAATCAATTTTTTCACTTATCCTTGTTCTTTTTTTTCCGGGTGTAGATATTTTAATGCCCATTTCCACGGCCGCTTTACCTTCTTTAACTGTTTTGTAAATTGTCGATTCAGAAATACCTGAAGAAATTGTATAATAGTAAAATAAAAAACTAAGTATGGGAAAATCATTATAACTGCATGGCAGCACTAACCTGAAGTGGCGGCAATAAGTCTATGAACAAAATCAAACGGTATAATTGGGGCTTTCAGACGTTGTTCCTCGTCAAAAAACGTGTGCATTTTCAAGATTATTTCCCGAACACCGCTTTTAATGGTTTTTAGTATGGTGACAATCTAAAATTTTCTTAAAAAACTATCGAAACAGTCGTGAACCCCTCTGTAAACAAAGTCTGTCAAAGGTCTGTCAGCTGTAGATAATCCAATATGGCGTCGTTAGTTCCAAATTTGGCCATTCTTCAGATAAGTTAGACGGACTGTAAGCTCATTCAGGTAATTGCTTCCTCTCAAGAGGAAAGAAATTATTGTGTATAGTCCGTCCAACTTATCTGGAGAATAAAGGAGGGCGTCCCAATCGTTGTGGTACTGCCCATAGTCTAAAAATTATCTCATTTGTAGGGAATTTTTTGCAAATTCGTTTTTTCTTAAACAAGTTATTAAGCAGTATACGACACGATAAAAAAAAAACAAAAAATGTAAACTAACGTACAAATAAATTTATCAAAATATATATTCGTAAAATACACAACGTCACAAAATGGCGTTTTTTCAAAATCAAAGAAAAATACAATTTTCAGGAAAAAAAAACAAACAGTAATAATTCTTTTAGGTCGGCGCCACATTACGCAGATCTTCCGCCGCGTCTTTTCTGTTGCGCCAAATCGGCAAAGCAAATAGATCGACCGATCATTCGCGTAATGTGTTTAATAAGCGCATATTGTATGGAAAGAAATGTAGCGATGTTCCACGACAGAAGAGACGCGGCGGAAGATCCACGCAGTGTGGCGCCGGTTTTATTCGGTGTCTCATACCTAATGATCATGACCACCATGTTTAACTCAGTAACACCTAAGGATATCAATCGGTTTAGGGCCGTTGTATCAACTTGGTTTATAGTAATCTTTCGTTCAAAGCATAGATATTTTGCATTTTCCACCGATCAAACAACTCGATCTCGTAAAAATCTATGCTTTAAATGAACTATTGCTATAAAGTAAGTTGATGCAACCAGTCTTTAATGCGCATAAATAAAAAAGTTTATTTTGAAAAAAGATGTTTATACAAATGAACTCGTTAATGAATTATGTAATAAAAGTATAAATAATAAAAATTCTATGTAAAAAATTATCGAATAAAATATGTTCTAAAACTTTTCTCATCTTACGGCTTCTAAATCAATTTTTCCACTTATTCTTGTTCTTTTTTTTCCGGGTGTAGATATTTTAATGCCCATTTCCACGGCCGCTTTACCTTCTTTAACTATTTTGTAAATTGCCGATTCAGAAAACCTGAAGAAATTGTATAATAGTAAAATAAAAAACTAAGTATGGGAAAATCATTATAACTGCATGGCAGCACTAACCTGAAGTGGCGGCAATAAGTCTATGAACAAAATCAAACGTTATAATTGAGGCTTTCAGACGTTGTTCCTCTTCAAAAAACGTGTGCATTTTCAAGATTATTTCCCGAACACCGCTTTTAATGGTTTTTGGCATGGTGACAATCTAAAATTTTCTTAAAAAACTATCGAAACAGTCGTGAACCCCTCTGTAAACAAAGGCTGTCAAAGGTCTGTCAGCTGTAGATAATCCAATATGGCGTCGTTAGTTCCAAATTTGGCCATTCTTCAGATAAGTTAGACGGACTATAAGAATTAATATTAAGGACCATTCACATTATGATTTGATATTATAAAAGGTGTCAAACAGAAATGTGTAATGTGACCTTGGCTTTTCAACTTATACGTAAACAATTTATGAAAGAAGTTAGAAGTAAGAGCGAGTATGGAAGGGCTCACCATATCCTGTCTACTGTATGTGGATGACACAGTATTAGTGTCTAATAATGAAGTTGATCTGCAGTACCTGGTGGCTAGAATGTCCAATATATGCATGGAAAGTAAACTTCTGATGAATGTTAGCAAATCAAAGGTGATGGTGTTTGAGAGAGATAAAAGAAATGCATGGTACCTATGTGTAGAAAATTTTTGCACCACAGAGCGGAGAACGAAATTATAAGTGTATGTAATAATTCGCTGAGATATTTTGGTCATGTGGAACGGATGGACGCGGAAAATGTGGTAAAGAACATTTTTGAGGTGAGTGTTGAAGGCAGCAAAAACAGAGGGCGCCAGTAGGAAACCTGGCATGACTGGATAAATCAAATATTGAAGAATGGTCTTGTTAGAGCGTTAATAACCGAAGAGCGTGCATGAGAAGATGTATGAAAATTGATGAGGCAAGAGGGTGGCGTTTTGTACTCTCTGTCTACTCTTATGAGAAACGGGGTGATGGTTAGTTAGTTGATTGAATAATGGTGGTTTTAGTTCTATACCCCTCATATCTGAAAGATAAATTAGCATTGGCCGTTTCCTTTCGCCTTTTTTATACATTTAAAGTGTTTAAAGTGATACGAAATATTCAAGATTGCCAAAAGATCCAACTTAATTTGGCCAATCTGAATCACTGGTGCAGTACTAATAAACTCCTTCTAAATATTGACAAATGCCAAATTATACGCTTTCATACAATTAAAAATCCTATCATTTTTAACTACTCGATTAATGCCACTCCCTTGAAAACCGTTACTGAAATTAATGATGTTGGCATTTTATTTGACGAGGAATTATCATTCGTAAACCATATCAATAATATAGCAAACAAGGCTATGAAAACACTTGGCTTTGTTCTGCGCTCTTGTAATTCCTTCACAAATATTCAAACGGTCAAACTCCTTTATTGTTCTCTTGTTAGAAGTCAAATCGAATACAACTCATCTATCTGGTGTCCCTATTACAATGCTCATGTTCATACAATAGAAAGAATTCAACATAAATTTTTACGCTACATAAATTTCCGTCTCCATATCCCAATAGAAAATCTTAACTATACAAACTTATTATATTTTACCGGTTTATTGCCACTATCGGACAGGAGAGTTTTATCCGATCTGATTTTATTATATAAAATTGTAAACTCGCATTACCACAGCCCTGAAATTTTGTCCTTAATAATGTTCCATGTACCCAGTCGAACTACTCGAGTGCCGACGCCTTTTTACTGTGACAATACTAGAACAAATGCTCACTACAACTCGCTAGTACCTAGAATACACAGGTTAGGTAACAATTATACAAACATAGCGGACGTGTTTGGTTCTGGCCTGTCACAGTATAGGGGCGCGATACTGAGAGCGCTTCATTCCGCCATAATGTAAATTATATACACTTTCTTTTTTTTGTTTTTCTCTCTGTTTATATTATTTTTTGCAAATAACTGTTATATACCTACATATGTAAAAGCCTATTTAGGCGTAAATGAATGAATGAATAAATTTTTTCTTATTTATGACTAGCGGTGAACCTGTGAAAGATCACGGGACGTAATAAAAATTAATAACGACCCTTACGTGTAAAATGAGCGGCGCGCTGATTGATGTGTCACATTCTGGCGCCCGGGCCTTATTAGAAGCTAGTCATCATCAGTGTTGTTGTTGTAATTCCCGCGAGTTACGGAGAGGCAAACATTCGAAATTAGGATAGTGATGTAATATTAAATTCAACAATTCTTCAGACAACTGGTCTCAATAAAAAACTTCTTATTGACTTTTTAAAAAGCAATACTAGGTCATTCCACATGTAATTTTCAGTTTTCAACCACAAGACGAAATTTTCAATGAATATAAAATATGCATCAATTTATATTTAGTATGTATATGATTTATTTTACTATGGATTTTATACATTTTATATTATTGCTTTTGACATTCGTGTATCGGTACTTAAGTACTGGCCAAATATGATTCTATACCGACCTTGACCACATATTGACCAGTAGCCTTAAAAAATCTTATTATAGGCTGGCAACACTGAAGCGGATAAGGAAATATCTTTTTCTCGTCCATTTTTGTCCCACTCCCAGTGGCATTTACACGCGTAAGTTAATATTTTAAATCATCTGTGTGATCAGTAAATTTAAGTGTTAGAAATATTCCTAGGTATTTACTGTGATTTCAATATTTAGTAGCAGTGAATATCATTTTGTCATTTATAATTTATTTCTCTGCTAACTGACACATGTTAAAGTTGCCTGTAGAAATGTCAAAGTTTGCATTGAATTTTGTTGAAATGCGGTGCACTTCAAATTGCATAGTTGCGGGTTGTATAATTATTGCTAGAATTGTTGTGCCGACAAATTATATCAAAGTTGAACGTAATGGTTGTGGCTAAGTGGTAATGTGAACCTTGTGTACGTGGAAATGAGGTTATGTTGTGTAAACCCGCTGATTTTTCGATCAGTTGCCGGCGATTACACGAGTGAAATAAAAGTAAGACGAGAATGAAAATGCTGATGTTAAAATTAATTTGTGTTTCCGCAATTATTATTGAGTCATTCAAAATGCAGAATAACTTTGATTGTTCCCCATACCGAGGACTTTAGGGTTCTTGCGCCTGGCACTGAATATGAAAGTTAATAAATTAATTAGTACACATTAAATATTTGTACTTTGTAGAAATTAAAACTTCAAGATTTAACTAAAAACTATGCTAGTGTACAATAATGACAAATTCTGGAAATTTCTTGCATTCGTGATCAATGCTGGAATGTGTGCATATAATATTTGTCATTTATTCAACATATCACATCACTGGTATTATTATTATGACGACGCTATTTCATGAGCTAATTTTATCTTTAAATTATTGCATTAATTGTTTATTTATTCATAACTTATTATACATAAATAACAGAATTAATATACTATGTATACATTGAATTATTGTTTTAGGTTACATCGTAACTCATTGTAAACGTAACAATGTCGGGAGGACTGGATGTGCTAGCCCTTCGTGAGGATGACGTCACCAAAATGTTGGCGGCCACAACCCACTTGGGCTCTGAGAATGTCAACTTCCAGGTAATTGTAGTGTTCCAATATCGCCGTATACAAATAAAGTAAAAGGTAAATCAACCTCTTGCTTTAGTCATCTCGGGATTTCTATCAATTTAAATAGAATTGTAATAAGTTATATTGATTAAATTAGTGCAGCGATTCCCAAACTTTATTTTCCTGTAAAAATATTAATATAATATTAGCTATGTAAAAAATGACATAATTTTATTATAAATTTCAGCTGCTAGATAAGGCTGTGAGAACTGTGCTACCTAGAGTAGTGTAGCACCTTGATAATGTTAGTCTTAGGCATTATTAACTTGTTGAGGGCCTAAAAATTCCAAAGCAACATATAGGCAAGGGCCGTAAATTTTCGGAATTTTTTGTGATTTTTCTTTTTACGAAAAAACCATGAAAACATGCGTAAATTAAAAAAAAAACACACATTCATATTATTTTATCGTAAGTGTCGAAATGCAATGATTTTTTTATCAAAAAATTTAAAAAAATAATCTTTTTTTGAATTCCGATAATGTTGCCAACCCGACATTTTCCGAAAAATAATAATTAAACCATTTGCCGAAAATTAATATTTACTACATACACTACTATTATTATTTGATATCCTACCTAAAAATTTTCTTCTGTGTGGTATATTTTGTCGCACGGCACGGCACACAACGGAACATCACACTCAAAACACATATAACATGTTTCCTTCCGTTGCTTTCGTGCCGCGCACACAAAACACTACGCCATTGTTTCACTTTAAATTTTGAAGCATATGATCCACATTTAACACACACATTTCTCAAATAAACGCAACATAAATAATGTATTTTTGTTAATAAATCACTGTTTGTATCAAATTGCACCATAAACCAAGAAATATCGCGAATATATGTATATATTATCCGCGCGTAGATCCGTGTTCCAACTGTGACTGCTGGGTGCGAACTGAAGAAATAAAAAACCCTTCCTATCGACATAGCAACGGAATCACGTGATTTTTGCATGTACCATACACGTGAACGTCTTTCGCGCGCTGGGCACATGACGACGGAATAGATCGACACGGCGACAGACACGTGATTTTTGCATGTACCACGCATGTGTCTTTCGCGTACTAAGGACGTGACGACGACGGAATATTATTTCATTATATAATTTTCGATCGTACAACATGAGTTTAGGGCGACATCTATAACTTTTCTATACGATTTTGACGACCGAAAAACTTCTACTTTGAGTGTTGATTTAAGCTATAATCGGCCATGTTTTTGAGTCGAAAATGGAACGACAGGTCACAACAGGATTTCTCTATTGGGAAAAAATTACGTTTTTCAAATTCGATACGCGGCCGTCGATAAATAATTTATTTTGTGCCTGTCGGATATATCCGACGCGGCCCCTGGGGACAGTCGCGCTCCGTCGGATATATGCGACGCGGCCCCAGGCTCATTAAATAGAGAATTATGATTTTTGCTTCTTATACCTCATTATCTGTGCCATCTGGCAGCATTAATGACGGACATTGTTACTTAGAGAATTATTTATTTTAAATAATGATTAATACCCATGACATATGTGATAACTAAAATATTAAAAAAAATTAAAACAAAGTATTTTCATTCTATTTAATAACAATTTTATGAGAATGGAATGAAGTCAGCTACCATACTAATTTTGAAAGCAGAATGAGATCAGCTATTTGGATACGAAGTTACGAATGTTCAAAATTACTATTATTATTTGAGATCATTATTTCTTCGGTGATCGTAAATTTGACTGGCATTTTATATTCATGTGGGCTGCTAAAAGTGCAGACAATATGAGAGGTATAGGTATATCAATGCGTTTCTGATTTGGAAATGAAGGAAAACCATCAGTAACATAAGGTTTGGCCTGAGATAGACCAATGTTTTGACTTGGTCGTTAGGGGCGTCGGAAACTGAAAAAGCTCGGGAGCCGTTGCATTACTGTATTTTTTCGAAATGATGATTAATCTATGTTCCAAAATTTCTGATTACGTTTGATGATCTATGATTCTCCCAACTGATAAATTACATTAAACAACTTCGCATATCCACACATCTTTACATCGTTTAAAATTATTGTCACCCTTTTCAGATGGAGCAGTATGTGTACAAGCGGCGTACGGACGGAGTGCACGTGATCAATCTGCGTCGCACCTGGGAGAAGCTGCTGCTGGCAGCGCGCGCCATCGCCGCCATTGAACATCCGGCCGAGGTCTTCGCCATCTCTTCTCGCTCCTTCGGCCAGAGGGCTGTCCTTAAGTACAGCTCCTACACGGGGGCCACGCCCATTGCTGGACGTTTCACACCCGGTGCCTTCACCAATCAGGTAGGCACATATTTGCCCCAGTACCAGGAAATCAATGGTTGTAGGGAAAAGAGTTGTTTGGTGGAGGGATCTATTACTAACATTAAACGCAGACATTGCAAAACTATTTTATAAGAAATTTGATTGTTGATATTTGAGGGGTATAAAAGCAAAGGTGACCATATCTAACTGTTTCCGATATAAATAAAAAAAACTCGCTACTTGAGAAAATTTATCTTGAATCTATGAAACCTACATCTTACCGGATTTTTTTTTAAAAACAATTGCCACCGCAGTTTTTCTTTTATATACGTGTGTATGTGTATAAATAAATATTTCACTTTAAAATGTGGATATTGCCTTGTTTGCTACCAAATAGTGGACATTGCTTTTGCTGTTTACTTAATTTGATATTGTTGTCTTTGCTATGATGTTTCAGTCTAAAATCGACTTCAATTCTCCCATCGCTGTTTAATGAATCAGACATTTTGTCACGTGACATCCTTGGGGTTGAATGGTTTAAGTGGACATTGCTGCCTTTGCTTTTATACCCCCTGTTTGTTGTGTTGAGCTTTTGTCGAATTGGAATCATTCATAATAGAAAATAGACCCAAATCACTGTGTGTTGATACTTTTTCTTACTGGGAAAGAGTCTCAATAGAATGAAATAATATTCATAATAAGAATTAAAAATATATAAAGATTTATAAGATTGCCTCGCTACATGATGATCCACTCTAAGGAACCACTGACATCAGTGATTATAACCTACCTATCTGATTACTATCCTCTCATCATCCTCCATCCACACCCAAATATATCAGACTATTAATTGATGGCTTATCATCCTAGGTGCAAGCTGCCTTCCGGGAGCCTCGTCTGCTCATCGTGACCGACCCCCGCACGGACCACCAGCCCGTCACTGAGGCGTCCTACGTCAACATTCCTGTCATCGCATTCTGCAACACAGATGCCCCGCTGAGATTTGTGGATATTGCCATCCCATGCAACACCAAGGTATTTATTTCAATCCATAAATTTTATATCAGGCCACCTATTATGTAGCCTATAAAAATAGATAGATTTCCGTTTAAACATGTGCTGTGTGCAGGGACGTGTAGTGAGAACATTATGGTATGATATTTACGTAAGCATTTTAAAAAAAAAAATGGAATTTAAAAAAAAAAAATGGAATTTTAAAATAAAAAATGGAATTTTAAAATACATCTCCCAATATTCATATAAAAATTACAGTGAAACTCTCTTAATACGTTTTTCAAGGGACCAGCAAATAAAAACTTATTAGGCATGAAAACATATTAACAGTGATTTCAATATTTTGATAAATTATTTTGTTTCTAATTTTGTGTTTTAATTAAATTTTCGTTTATATAATATGACAATTTAAGGACATTTTATTTTAAAAAATTTTAAAAAATGAGTAGGTAAATATATACATTTGTAAAATATTATCTATGTAAATACATAGTACCTGAGGGTCAGAAAACTATAAAAACCACCAAAACTATAAAAAAAAATTAGCACTGTCAAAATTTTTTAATATAAATCAAAAACCTCACGAATATGAAAAAAAATACAAAAAGCTACCTGTATCTACTTTCCCTGGATTGGTAAAGATTGCACATTTGTAAAAAATAACCATTTGTAAAAAACAACTATTTGTAAATAGTATCCTATTTGACTTCATTTTAAAAATTTATCCCTTTTGATGATTTCTACATAATTTAGGTGTACATTCAACGTACCGCCTTGAGCAACGTCCTTTTATTTGTGATTAATTACGATTTTCTTTATTTTAATTACGTTTGATTTCAGACTACTTTAATATTTTCCCGGGCGCGAAGAAAATTCGTGGTATTTTATATTGCTAAATTAAATTAGATCCGTTTTTTGTAACTCATTAAGGTCGGCGCCACACTACGCGTTTCTTCCGTCACGTCTTTGACGTCGCGTCAAATCCGCAACCGAATTTAGCCATCACATACCTACTATATTACCGCACGGAGACACACATGCGGACAATCTGTTAAATGTGGTGCGTTGCAATCAAAAACACGAGACGCGACGTCACCGATTTTACGTTGACGTAAATTTCGCGGGCGGCGAACTGACCAGACGCCGAAACGAGCATTCCGCCGGCGACGGCGGAACGATTGATTATCTGCATAGTGGCGTCAAATACGCGACGGAAGATACACCTAGTGTGACGCCGGCCTTAAAAAACAATAGGAGATATTACGTAAGTAATATTGCCAATTATTTCCTCGAGGAAATACAACCAAAATGAAATTTTGCGTCGACGTTGATTGATTTTGAAAATACAGTCGAACTCGGTTATAATGAGCTCGGATATAAGGAGATCCCGGCTATAATGAGAAAAACTGAGAATTCGTTTTGATTTGCGCATAGTCCCATACAATCGGTCTCGGCTATAAGGAGCGCGATTCCCGGATATACGGAGCAAATTTTAGAAACTTTGCAAACATATTTGCTTGGGTTACAGAAAAAAAAGACAAATACATACTCATAACAATGAACTTTTTCACTTTGCTTTTAAAGGGGCTCGCACTTAATTAGGGTTCATTTTATGATGTACACAAACTTGTGTCCGAAAATCCCACGTGCGCAGGCAAGCAATAGTTTACTGAAGGTCGAGAATACCGGTCATATAACTCCGATTATTGGGGGTTTCCAAAATGTTTATGGTGGCAGTTTATTTTATGCAGTTTACTGTATTAGCATTTAAAGGCCTAATCAGTTAAACGTGTTCCCTAACAAACGAAAGTGTCACTAGGTTCGCGAAAAAATCGAAATTATTGGCGTCAAAAAGTCTGTAAAAAGTTTTCACAATCGTCTTCTACAGTTTCATCGTTCTGGAAAGATAAGGATGTTTTTTCAGCTGCTCTTGAAAATAAAATCACACAGTCAAAAAAATTTGTGAAAAAAGTGAATCCCGGATATAAGGAGCAAATTTAGTTGGCCCCGTCGTGTTCGTTATAACCGAGTTCGACTGTATTATCGTAAATAATCGCTGGATAAATTTATTTATTAAATATTATTTTATTAGCCTATTCAAATACTACAGGGTTTTTTCAGCGGCTAGAACTTTTGTGACGCCATTGCCAAACCCACTTAATTTGCGCCCATTTTTCATTTATAGGAATGTTGAACAAAATTTCGTCTTCCGAAAAACGTATTATGAAGATTTATTTGTATGAATAAATTGAGTTCGAGTATAAATATTTTCACTACTTAGGCGAGAAACGAAAATAAGCGGGAAACGTATTAAGCCTAAAAAAGTATGGGATTTGTATTGGACATTTTCGGGACCGCAGAATTTAAACTTATTTAGCGGGAAAACTTATTAAAAGTGAATTTATTAAGCGAGTTTCATTGTATTATCATATTATTCATATTTTAATTTATTACAATATTCTGTCACATAAATATTTTATTTTGATTTTTTTTCACAAAATATTTGCGTAAAAATCATGCTTCAATGTACGCACTGCATGCGCCGCCTGGCTGTGGTAATTGAGAAACCTGTGGAAAACAGATGGATTGTTTTATCTAATTTGTATTATGAAGCTAACATAAATTTTTTGTCTATTTAAAATGATGATTAATCTTACGTTCCAAATAATCTGACATTTGATTGATGAACTATGATTCTCCCAACTGACGCAAACTATTATTAAGCATTAAAAAAAATACTAGGTAGTGCGGTTACTTACCATTTATTTTTTTGTAATTCAGTCGTCCCACTCTGCCGGTCTGATGTGGTGGATGCTGTCCCGCGAGGTGCTTCGTCTGAGGGGTTCCATCCCCCGTGAGGGACGTTGGGAAGTGGTGGTCGATCTGTTCTTCTACCGTGACCCTGATGAGTCTGAGAAGGAAGAGCAAGCCGCAAAGGAGCTGATGGCTCCGGCCAAGTCAGAGGTTAGTGCAATCATCCTGTGTCCATTTTTTTTTTTTTGAAAACAGACATTCCTATTTACGAGAATCAGGCCTATTGGGTAAGAAAAAGCTATTAGTATTGTTGGTAGAGCATAATCCTTGTGCACTCAGAATTGAAATTCTTTCATATAAATATGTACTGTATATTATTGTAAGGCTTTACCTTGCGTCATCCAGTATATCTCGCTCATTTTCCCTGACTTTATTCCTGTCTTATGCACACTCTTCTGAGAACCCATAAAATGATAGTCCAATTGTTGTATTTCTGATACATGTTTGTTTTTATATGATAAATTTTAAAGTGAGGATCTGAACTAAATAAAAATATTTTTTCTAGCACAGTAAAACCACGTTAATTCGAAATTTTTTAAATTTGCAAGTCCGAAAATGTGAATTTCATAGTAGATTAACCCCGATAATTCGAAAACCTCGGTAATTCATAATTCGAAATATTTTTGAAATTTCACAAAATTGAAAAAAATTCGATTTTTTTCGCAAATGAGAACAAATATGTCAGTATCGGGTACTTAGTAGTAGATATGTCGCGATTTTTGTATTAGCATAATAAATATTGTGTTTTCAAAATTATTTCTTTAGATATAAGCATAAATTTAACAAAATTAACGTTTTTTTTGAAAAGTTTCATTATTTTTGGCGAATAAACGCGCGATTTTTTTGTACCTTAAATATCAAATAATTCGAATTTTTTTTTGGGTTCCTTGAATTTCGAATTACCGAGGTTCTACTGTATTCAAAATGATGATTAATCTTATGTTCCAAATAATCTGACTGTGATTGATGAACTATGATTCTCCCAACTGATAAATCTTTACTTATTTTCCTTCGTAACAATAAAGATGGTCATCACAAAGATTTAATATTTTATTCCTGTTCCACAGCAACCCGCCATGGTGTCCACCGTGGAGGATTCCGCTCTAGTAGCTGAGGTGGCTCCCAGCACCACCTGGTCCGAGGAGGCGGTCGCACCCGCAGTTGTCGCCGTGGCCGGCGTCGACAGTGGATTGAAGGCTCATGACGAGTGGGCGGCGGAGCCCACAGGGGCTGCAGCCCCCGTGCCCGCCACCCACTGGGGAGGCACCCCCAGCGACTGGAACACATAAGCGCTCGCACTCGTGTGATGATGATGACCAATAAAGGATGAAAAAAAATTATTCTTTTTATTTTTTCTTTCCCTTTTTCTGTGAAGCTCTCAATATCAGTCATTCTACGAGTACAATATCTACGGTCCCTATGTATATTATTAAGCATCTACAAAAAATGAATTTTACAGGGGAGCTGTTTCAAGTTTTGGCTTTAAATATAAATACAAAATGAGTATATTTCCCTACTTTGTCGGTTTCCTTCTCTGAAAAAAGTGAAACGTACTTTCTTTAAACTCGTAGCGCCTGCTTGTCTGATGAAAAAAAATTGGATCAATTTTTAACTCTTTTCCCATGATTCAATCGAGCTGAAACTTTGCAGGCAGACCTGCGGTGACGATAAAAATGATCTAATAATTTTTTTATTTTTTTATTATGATAGTATAAATTTGGATTTTCCGAAATTTACATACAAATGAGAAAAGAGCCCGACGCGTAGAGAAGGTGTGAACCCTGTTTCACCTAGCCTGACTCGAGCCACGGGTCCGATCAGGGGCCGCGAAGCAGCCACAATAGCCGCCCGCAGGGCCTAGCGGTCATCATTTTGCATTCGAACCGAAAATCCTTGGAAAGCCTAAGAGTCACCATGCGCGTCTTATCAAAGAAGCACTAGAAATCTACAAGCATCCGATAAACATTAATAGAGATGATGGTCTCAAATTAAAAACATCTTGGTATCTGGCGCTTCAAAGTCATTCTCGTCGCAGACTTCACAGAGATAGTGATCAGACAACAGATGAATCATACATACAACACAATACAAACACATCATGACTTCGGCACGGTATTGCAAGCCGATACTTAACCACAACACCAACATTCAAGACAACACATCAGCCCTGATGATGGACCCTGCAATGGGATCCGAAACGTCGGCCCGAAAGGTCGTAACAACACGGCATAATACCCCAGTAAACACAAACTTGAAGATTCTGAGTGGCCGTGAAAACCTAAGAACATTCTGAATTAAGTATCGTTAGGAAGGTCTTTGCGTGCAGAGTGTAAAAAACAGCGCTAGTCTCCAATCGGAGTAATCTGACATTGAAAGTTATTTATTTCTGTAGATATTTTGTCGCTGCCTATTGAAATATATTTGACCTAAAGATATTTTTCTTCACATTGACAATAGACCGTTCATTGTGTGTTTGAAACATAGTTAAATAAAAGGAGTTTTTAGTGAATTATCATTTATTAGATTAAAATAATACAGTTTTGAGTTAGTTTCTACATTATTCCTCATCATCTATAATGCCACGAACGACTTAGGGAGGGGGGCTGCTACCTGCTCAGGCGCATCCCCACGCGGGGGAATGGCGTTGGGTCTTTTTAGTTTGGAAATAGGCTATTCAAATGTTAGTTAACAACTTCAGTAAATGTATTTTATTATGTATACCTACCTTCACTCATCGGCATCAGTCAAATCGGTAGAGTATCACGAAAGGTTTTCATGTTTATGTTATTATTTCGGGCTGAAAAAGTCTTCTGAGGGATATATTTAAAAAAGGACAACGAATTGCGGCCTGTCGCCATAGAAACTTATGGCCTACTCGACAAGAGCTAACCAACGACGTATCACTCATCTTGATTGGACAGTGGGCCCAAAACACCCATCATTTCATTTTAAGTATTTTATTAAAAAAGCATAAACTCATTTTATTTAATAACAACTTTGAAACTATACTAATTTTGAAAATATAATGAGATCAGCTAGAAAGTTATTGATGTGACACGTGTTCCGTGTTTGCATCTAAAAAAGTCTCTTACATGTATTGGGTGCTGACATAAGTTGTTTGTTTTTTTTTCCATATGAAGACACAACAAATTAGTTAATAATGTATTCTCCTTCATTATTTACAACTTGTCAACGTTCCACAAATTTTTTGATGCCTCTGCGAAAAAAAACCACCTG
>JADDOH010017789.1:0-40947 GCA_016648135.1 Agrypnia vestita
ATTTCAAAATTATGAGAAATGAAAACCAATTTATAATTTATAAATGTAAAACAACCCAAATGCAACATCACTATATTTATAAAGCCATTAATTACTATAATAACTTACCTATCGAGATACGATGCATCAGTAACCTCTCAGAGCAAATCAAAAAATTAAAATTTTCCTAAAATCAAACTTAAATTCACAAATCACTTAAACCTATAGCTTTTTTCAAAATAACTCCAATTCTTTCTATCAATTTACCTTCTTTGCTGAATTAATAAATAATTTGTATATACTATGTACCTATATATTATAATAAGGAATAAGAACTGTGGCTCCCTCATCAGACTCAAGAGTTTCTCTTTACTGATGAGGTCTACATGACTACCAAGTATTTAAAAAAATGTTTAATCTGATATTTATGTATAAAAACTGTATTTGTACCATAAATTAAATAAATAAAAATAAATAATAAAAAATATTGCTGCCTTTGCTTTTATACCCGTCATATATAATTAATAGCTGCTAGTTATAACAGGCTTTCGGTATTTTGTTTTATCAGGATTTGGACCGTCACAAACTTGTAGATTATACGTTGAAGTGGAAATTCAATCAATCAATCAATTAATCTGGAATAAAGTTGTAACTGTCGGTGTTGCCAATGAAATTCGATATATTGAGCCTCCCCTGTTGGTCACTCGGTGTTAGTGTCCCTCAAGCTAACCCTCAAGTATCGCATTTCGCCTCCTTGAATCAAGGGAGGAAGGTGAATATTTGCGATACGTTCTAAATACTACCCCAACTGCAGTTGCCAATAAATGTTTTTTTTTCATAATTTTCACATTTTTTAATAACAATCAATTTATTTTGTATATCTACTACACAAACAAAAATAAAAAAACTAACCCATAAAAACCAAATTTTTATTATACTCCCTTTCTTTGTAAAATATCACAATAGTTAAAGACGAATTAAAACATACAACATAACACTGAACTTACAGTAATTTAATATATTTCTAAAATGTCAGACGTTTTGAGCTTTGATAAGACACTTCATGTTTTGAAGATTAAATTCTAAAAACATTTGTCAGCCAATTTTGATTTTCGAAACTCGTAGTGAATTACCTATTATGTAAACCGACGGAGTAATTCATTTTTAGAAAACATTCCGCGAGGTTATCGGGCCGCCGCGCCGTTGCTAGTAATCAAAATTTTGTAATGATTCCAATTTGAAAAAACTATTAAAATTTCTAAAAATCCTAAATTATACTGAAAAGGGGTGGTTGGTGTTTTACACTATGTGTGCAAGTGACAAAGGCATGGAAATAACTAAAAAGTTTATTTTTAACAACAATTTATTAATAGTCAGTAAAACACAAATGTACATACGTAGCAGAAAAGAACACACAGAAATATAGACAGACGAAATATAAACGAGCACACAGAATATAAAATACAATTGGCACAAGCACTTAGGTCTCTGGCGTAGTCACAAAATAATTAAAGCGGAATTCTGGATCTCACTTCACAGATTCGGCGGAGGCTCTTGCCGGAAAAAACTCGACAGCAAGAGCGATGACGAAGAGACTTCTCGGAGGACACTCCACGAGACTCGAGCTTCACATAAGCTCGACTTGATACAGCCCGGCAGGAGAACACTCGACTGCGGTGGCGATATCGCTTCCTAGGTTCACCAGGAATCTCTCCCGGACACCTCCTAGTAAGGCGAGGACTGTTAGAGCCTTCCGAACAGTGTATCCTGGCTGGGAGGAAAAGCACACTGCTTTTATAGCTGTTCGACGGCGGTGGGGATGGATTAGCGAACAACCGTTTATTCGCTCTTGCTAGGCGGAGCTCCCGGCAGCCAAATTCATTGGAAATATGCACCTTTGGGAAGCCTGGCAATTTTACGGAGCGGCCGAGTTTAATGATTTCTGAGAAATAGACACAGTTGCGAGATTTTCGTTTACATCCCCCAGGTGCACGTATCAATACTATAATTATTTAACAATACTATAATTTTTAACGAAAATATGATAGATCTTCTGGATCGTTGCCACGAGTCTGCTAGCAAAGTTTCAGCTCGATTAGACCATGGAAAATGGCCAAAAATTGATCCAAAGTTTTTTCGACGGCAAGCCGGTAAGCAAGCAAGCAGACGCCACGAGTTAATATAAAGGTAGTAAAAATAATTTGCTTATGTTATTCTCAAGTATAAAACATACTTTTTCAAGCATCTCATTACCTATTTCTGGGTTTTTTATTTTTGTTTTTTATATTTATAAACAATGATGAAATGTGTAGAGTAAAGCGAAATAATATTCTTTTCTAAATAGAACCAAAATCAGTCTGGGGAAATCTCTGGTATTCTTCATAGTACTATAAAATGTGAAAATAAGGTCGTTAAGGAAGAAGGAATTTAACATGCTTGATGCTTTATATTGTTGAAGTTGCTGAAGGACGATTTTAGGTATCTCGTAGACAGAAATGCGCACAATAGTCTCAATTCTCTAAAAATTAATATATTTCAACACCACGAGAAGAGATGTTCTTGCATACTTCAGACAAATCACCAGAAAGAACGAGGAAAGTCGAGAAACTCTATTCATGGGAACAGTTGAGGTAGTTTAACAACAATATGGTATTCTATAAAATTTAAAATACTAAAGAAGGACCAAATAAAGGATTAGGGATTCAGAACAGGATCCACTTTCAGGGGAATTCTGGGAGAATTCTCAATAAAAAGAAATAAAATATATTGCAATCATAATTTGTTTATAATAAATTGAATTTTTTAGAATATAAAAAAAATTATAATGTATGTTTTAAGCTGGTAAAGTTGGGTGTACTGGTTGATACACCTACATTCTTCTTTAACTGATTTATTTAAAATTTTCAACAGACCTTCAATTGTATCAAAAATAATTTTGATACAAATGAAAAATAAATTTGCCATTAACATCAAAAAAATTTTTTTTGATATTTTAAAAAATTAAAAATTATATTTTAAAAAATGGGTCGAAAAATGACTTTTTTTTTAAAGTCACCTTTATAAAGGGCTATAACGACATTCTTAATAATTAAAAACCTTTTTTTTTTAATTCGGATGACCAGAAAGGTTGCAATCGTTTCAACTAGTACACCCCTTTTGTATCCCCAAATTCATCAGCTTATATCTGATTAAAGTTTTTTCATATCTTTTAAAAACATCAATAAATATTAAATAAAAAAATTTATGGCAAAAATATTTATTTATTTATTGATCTCGAAAAAAGGCCCAAAATTAATGCCTCCTTAAATGAATGGCTTAAAATCGGGGAGAATTGGGTCATAAAGTGTACAGAATACAAAATTCCAGTTCATGGGATCATGATGTACATACAACATTGAGTACACGATGAGGAACAAGAAGAGAAGAGAAGGTATAAGAAACATAAATTTTATAAATTGAGATGATTATTTACCTAGTTACAAGTTTCAACCCAGACTTAAGTTTCACTTTTAGATTGAATTTTAGAACAACGGGGCACGATAATTCGTTGGAAACAACACGAAAGTTCGTTCACCACTGTGGAGCGCATTTCTAGGTACAAATATACGCGAAAGTGCCTGTTTATACAGTACAAATAAAACATTTTAAATCAACTTGATTAACTACAGGAATTTAGTTAAGAAAATGTGTTCACCGAAAATACAAAGGTCTAGGTATAATTAAGACAAAATTTCGGGTAAATAAATTCAAATAAGCCCGACAAACTTTAAAAGGAACTAAACATACACCAAAATCAGCCCCGGGCCAAAAGGGACGGTCCCAGCGATCGCTCCTCGCTCATGAATTATG
Organism: Agrypnia vestita; assembly: GCA_016648135.1. Taxonomy (NCBI): domain Eukaryota; kingdom Metazoa; phylum Arthropoda; class Insecta; order Trichoptera; family Phryganeidae; genus Agrypnia; species Agrypnia vestita. The sequence goes on from JADDOH010017789.1 coordinate 3,829, forward strand.
TATGGTGGGGTAGGTACTGGCAGCTAGCAAGTGAATTCGCCCGGGCCATTGCACCCTTTTATGTACTCATTTTAATAGAAATCGCAGTCTTTCGCCACGTCCCTTGTCATCTGCCGTGAATATCGAGTGCGGATGGCTTTGTTAGTTGAGTAGAAATACACGCCTGTAAAGACAACTGCGCCGATAAAATTCTTAAAATCATCACAAGTAAAAGAGTACGAAACAGTAAGTAAAATATTCTGGGGAAACATCCTCAGGACGTTGGCTATTTTGAAAATGAATTTAAATTAGAATAAAAATCACGACTCTAGCGAAAGAGGAAGATTATTTTATACCAGCATAACTTGTCAAAAATCATGTAATTTTTGTGTATGAATTTCAACTTTACATTGATTTGTTATTCATATCGTAGGGAGAAGGCAGTATGGCTAAAAGGAGGGGGTTAGGGATATACGGCATAATCGATATTTTTCACAGGGTTCTAAAGAGTTATTTTGCATATATAATTTGATTCTGATCGGATAGGATGTATAGTTGTAGAGAACATGTATATAAACATCGACTTTTAAATTCAGATAACGTTAATTAAATATCGCTATAACGCAAGACGTAGCTACTAGCAATAAGCGACAACCGATTGCTTTTTGCTAGTAAATATACAATACTCCCTACTCTACATTTTACATTACCGAATTATAATCCACCCCTTCTTAATGCTATGAGTTTCGCACCAATCAGAAATATATTTATTTTTAATTTGTTCATTTTTTCTTCTATCGAATATTTTAACTAAATCTTTAAATACCCCTGGGCTACCTCCTTTGTCTGCGTTCATTCTTAATTTTTTCTTTTGCCAAGCGCATATTACGATTGGTACCCGAACTCCATTTTCTGCGGCTAGCTTACTTAAGATAACACATTCCAACTACGTTCAAAGTTCCATTCACATTTTTTACCATAGTTAATTACCAAAAAGTTTTTAAGAATTTCTGAAGTGAATGTGAAAAAGAAATTAGTGCCTACGAATAAATTAGGGGATAATATTTTATTTTATACTACCTATATAAACATGACAATCATAGCCAAATTAATGACGAACGTGGCCTTTGTAGCCCAGATGGCATGACTGGCGTCTCACACCAAGGGTTACGGGTTTAAATCCCTCAGAGATCAAAATATATCTATATAATTTATTCAAGCTTAGGTGATTTTGTTTTCATTCAATTCATTTCATTTTTTTTTTTCATTTCATGCGTTTCATTTGAATGTAATAGGATTTTGACCAACTATAGCGTTATATAAAATATATATACAGAATAAATTAGTTATTTACACCCTTATCACATGCGTTCAATGCAACGTGGGTATGAACAATACACTGAAAATTATTTATTTTATTTGATTATTATAAAAAAATGACTTTTTTTTAACTCATATAATATTTACTTGACTTTTTGACGTAATTCACACTGAAAATGTATTATAATGTAGATGTAAAATGTATTATTACATGAAATTCTATGTAGGTAGGTACACTGCAAATGATTAATTTTTTGACTCACGGACAATATTTACTTGACTTTCGACTTCGTTTTTTCAAATTTGAGACCTCTACTTTTCATGACAATTTCGTTTATAATCATGTAGGAGATTAGGGATATACGGTGTAACCAATGTTTTTCACAGGGTCCTAAAGAGTTATTTTGCAAAATTAAAAGGGCCAAGTGACAAATTGTTAACCTGGCGACATCTAAGCAGACCAACATGGGAGCTTTCGCTCTTAAAACGGTCCTTGGATGTTGTGGGTGTCCATTCACTGCCTACATAATCTTTTAAATTCATAATAAGCATAACACAAAACCGTGCTTAATGGAAAAAGCGGACAAGGAAGGCCGATCCCAAGTAAATGAGTCTAATGATCTTATAAAAAGGAGAAGAAAAATAATTATTCTTTGGAGGTGGATGAGCCCTCCGGTTTTGGATAGAGTTGAACTCAAGGGTCACCACTCCGTTGGTAGAGTCGAAGATCTCTGCTGTTGTTGATGATGTCACGATGGTTTGACAGAAATTATTTGAAGTATAAATGTTGACAAAAGTTACAAGTACAACAATTATAGGTACACAATAATGAATCGATAGATGACGAGAACTTCCGCTCGATAGGTAGCTTCCCGAGAAGTAAGGCTTCGATCGGGGAGCGCTTCGCCGTAAGAATGACACTGGGCGAGTGAGATACTAATCCAGAACAAAGGCTTTGGGTTGTTACGATTTCGTCTTTACTCGACCGCGCGAGTAGATATTTAGTCTAGATCAGCAAGGTGGGTTTCCTCGCTCTCCGTGCCCCCTGCTATACATTGCCTTTGTACTCGGTCATTGGTCCGGCTTACTTTGTCGCTTGTTTGCTGTTCTCAGCGTTCTCGCTTCGGCCTTTGAATCGAGGGCGACGGCCTGCCGTTTTCGATGTCAGCCAATGCGGTACCTCATTACACGGGCGTTTGTGTGTATGCGTCTTGGGTCACCACACTTCAAATTGTATTCTTTGATAAAATTTATTTTAAAAACAGAAGTTATGTTTCGGATTCCATTGCAGGGTCCATCATTAGGGCAGATGTATATAATCATGTACATCTGCGCAAATGACGAACCCTGCAATTGGGTTCGAAATGTCGGCCAAAAAGGTCGTAAAACACGGCAAAATATTCCAGAAGACACAAACCAGAAGATTCTGAGCGGAAAACCTAAGAACATCCTCTTATTCGCCGGCCGTTGTTCCTCTCAGTAAAGCCACTCGGAAGTCTTTCTGGAAAGTTACAAGATCAGTCCTTAAAGAGCTTGGTAACGTTTTACTGCGCTCTTGATCGGTGCGATAGCCATTAACCGCCGGCCCCGTCCTGCTGGAAGGTCCTGCTCGCCCCTTAACAAGGACGCTAAGGGCGTGTAATTCCAGTCCCTACATTTTAACTACCAACCGAAGATGAGGACTTTGCTTATTAATGGTGCGGTTTAAGACTCACTAGAGAAGAATATAGTTGGGATGGTTGTCTCTAGGGACTTTAGGAATTACGGGTCGAGACTTGGTTCACTTGGGATGTTAAATTCTAATGTAAACGTGGGCAGATACCATGATCATAAGCAGAATAAACCTGTTGATGTATTTTTTGTGTGACCATTTAATTAGAATCTAAAAAATTTAACAATTTTTCAAATGACAATTAATTATCATTAAAATATATTTTATTAACTTATATTATAAGATTAACCTTATAAAAATATTTCATGTTCACTCGGTGGTACATTTTATATAATTACAAGGATAAAGATGATATTTTTCAAAAACCTGCGGTTTATAAATATTTTTTTAATGATTACAATCATTTTAGTATAGAATAATCTTCAGATTTTTTGTTTTTAGAATACTTAAGATGTTTAAATAGCAATAACTATTCTTAATTTGCCAATATCCTTTAGGAATCAAACTATTCTAACAAGGGTTTAGAAGTATTAGATACAAATGACATCACTTAGTATTACACTTAGATAAATTATAAAATTTATAAATTAGAAGAGACGTTAAAAGTAAACTATTTTTAATAACAAAATCATTTTTGCAAACAGTAGCCTATTTATTTTGTGTTCATAATCGGTCCTAATTAGTTATTATTCTTTTTTTTTTAAATAATGGAGATGCGAACATGGAATACACATCAATATTCTTACTATTTTCAAACTAAGCTAAACGCTTGTGCTATAAAAATAGGAATACTTGGTGGTCTGGAGTGAGATTCGAACCCACGATCTTTGGATCAAGAGGCGAGAATCTTAACCACAAGACCAACAAGCTACTCTTTAACTTTTTAATTTAATTTTATTTAACTGTCCTATATTTGTTTTTTTTTTATTATTTCTACCTATTCGTCCAATTTTAGTATACATTGAATCGAAACAAAGGAATCATTGTGTCCGTTAACACGTTATTCAGTTGAAAGTGATCTTTAAACAAAATCATTTTTATTATAAACAAGAATATACTTTGTTTTCACCACTAACTGGTTAAAAAACACAAATGATTTTTCTTGTTAATTATATAAATAATGTCACTTTGAAATCATTTTACATTTATTAAATTAATTTCTTCTTGTTAAAAATAATAATTTTATCATTTTTTTTGTTATCATGAAAAAAGTTATAAAAACATTTATTTGTTTTTATATCCATATACCTTGCTGCCCTATTACCTGAACTAGGCCTCAGGGAATATTTTGTGTACATTTAAATATAAAAATAATACTATTAAAAGCGTTTTATAGTTTATTTACATAAATAAAACTTAAAGTGAAGATTGTTTCAAGCAAGTGAAGATAGATAAGAATGTTTAATGTGCAGGTGTACAAGTTTCATCGAGAATGTAAAACGTTAAAAGTTATATAAGGGGTAAAACGTTACAAGCAATAATATATAAACTAAAATTAATGAAATACAAAGACCATAAAAATGTATCTACGACACATTTTGACGTATTACCAAAGCATCCAATAACCTTTCCAAGAAAAATTTTAGATGCTTAAATAATTATTATTGCTATCGAATCAGCTCGAGAATTGAATTCATTGAGAAATTTCATGAATACTTTGGACGCGGAATAATTTTTTGCCTTATATGCTTTGTCTTTTTTTAATCCACGTCTTTGTCTAGAAGTTTTTTGGTTAATGAATCTTAACGGACATATTTAAGTATCTCATAATAGTTGTTAAAACTAGATGCAACCCGTCAAAAATGACGGAATATTGATTCGCGTCTTTTTGCTAAGACCATGTACATATTTTTGGTATCTTTTTGGCGGTGCATGGAGAGGCAGCCGTAGCAACATGCATAGAGCGGCCGGTTCGGGTTTGCTGGCCCGGGGTTTATTAGCCGTGAATTCGAATGAAATTATGGACACTACACGAAGTTACAAAGGGACAGACAGACAGACAGATAGACGGACGGACCAACGGACAGTCGGTCGGACATCGAAATTATTATGTTTGATTTTCAAATTAATAGGCTACCTTCATTGCTAAATCATGTCAACATAACGGGAAGCGGTATTCATAGAAACTTTTACAACATATTAAAATATGATAACCGTTAGATTCTAATATAATCCTATTCAATGTATTTGAAATGAATAATAACTAATATTACCAGGATATTATTTCTTAAACAGTATTGTTCTGATCCTAAACAATTTGTCACCGTTAAACTCAATTAACTGGTGGAATGGGGTTTAGTTTCTTTTATTTAGCTTATTTTTAAAAGAAAATTCTTAGAAAAAACATGTCTTCGTCGGGCATTTCTTCCTTATAAAGCACCCGAGCGTGGCGCTACGTGAGTTGTTCCACAATAGGTGAGCCAAAAATAAGAATACACATTAATTCAAATAACATTAAATTAATATGCCTTCACCACATTATATTTAAAGAAATTACTAGTGAATATTCTGAACTCTTGAATTCCTTTTTACTTTTTTCACAGGTATCACAGTACAATGAATCTTTTAGATTGAAATCATTTTCATGGCCAGGAAACAATCCTGATTTAAATATTATTGAAAATCTGTGGTCCACATTGGATAAAAAAATCAAAAACCGAAAATCGTTCAATATTAGAATTAAAAAAAACATTATTAAAGGCATATGGTATGAGTAAATTACTATGGAATACAAACGCATTCAATTCTGAGGCGTATTCCGACTGTAATCCGTTTCAAAGAGGGTCAAATATTTAAAACTACTACAAATTTTTATTTTTTTTTAAATAAAAGTGTCAAAATTAAATAACACTTACACATATAAACGATATAGAAAACGTTTTGTAATAAAAATGACTTATTTATGATAATTCGAAAAAATATTTATAGCAGATTTTTTATAAAATAAATGTAGTCAAAAATTATTTAACGCTTGATGTTGTTATTGCACTAAAAAGGTACATAATTCAATAAAATGTTCATTTAAAATATTTTTTAAAACTAAAGTATCTATACGTTGCCTTATTTAAATAAAATATAATTGCTAACCAATTACGGATGATAAAGTGAACAAAACGACGAATAACTACCGAATCTTCTAAGTGCAGCTTTCTGGTCCATCATCATGGATGCTCATTCATCATGATGGACATTTTTAATAACTGATGAACTGCCGAAATTATATTTTCACTAGTTGCGGCTTTTTGTTGCACGGGATGTATATAAATTATTAAAAATCTATAAATATTAAATAACTCATTTTATTGCTATTTTTCATACAGCGCACTGCTTAATGCGTTTTTAACACAATCATTATAAAGACATTTTTTTTTTTTTTTGACTAGATTGGACCCGGAGCGGCCGGACGCGCGCGTCGCGTGCACTGGTCTATACTATATAATTCATTTATATAGTATAGACCAGTGCAAAGTGCATTTTTTTTGTGTATAAATGCGAAGAGTTTACGTGGTGACTGTAGGGGAACAAAAATCCTTTAAATATTTGTTATATGTCTCTACAAAACACGATAAATAAGCTTGTAGAAGTGACGCGCTACAACATGTAAACATAAACAGTGTGTGCATATAATACTATGTGTTACTGATCGCGTAGACGCGGAAAACGTTCAAGGTTCCGGATCAAAAATTATAGATACCAAAATAGTGCTATAATTACTAATAATATGAAAGTGAATGTGGAACGGAACCAGCAAATTTCGATCTCGGGGGATGACACATTCCAGCGCCAAAGCAACCCTGTGCGCATCCTTTGCAACATCTGGTACACAGATGGACCAGGAGCACAGATGGACCGAGCAGAGCGAGCGGATGGACTGGACCAGGCGGATCAATGTGAAATAGACAATGTGTGAAAAGGACAATAGTTTTAAATGAAGTTAGGATCCTAGCCCGACGTGTGTTTCGGACCACTTTGAACTGGACTCTTACTATGTGTAATTTAGATTTAAGCTGTTTGTTTATTAGTGTTATGTGTATAAGGAAATTTATTATTATATGTAGTTTAGTTTGTGAATAATTTTTAGCCTACTGTTATGTGTACTTTAGATGTAAGCCAAGTATTGTGAGAAATGCAAACGAGAGATGAGTGCTTGATGTGAGTTTTAGGTAATTAATTGTGGGAACTATGCCTATAGGTAGCGACAAGGCTAGCCACCTGTCATGCCGCAGTCCCCACGGTGGCGCAAAGAGGAGGATAGAACGCCGGATTGGTGTGTGGAATATTAGAGAAGGAATGGAAAGGAATATGAATGAAATGTCTGAGAGCATGAAGAGTAAATGTTTAGATGTACTATGTATAAGTGAGAGTATGAAGAAAAGAAGTGGAGAGATGGAACACAATGGTCTGCTCGTACTGTGGTCGGGAGTCCCAGAGGCAGACCGAGCATGCCAGGGTGTTGCAACGATGCTTTCTGAGCGAATGGTCGAATGTATGAAAGAATATGGGTTCATTAGTGCCAGGCTCATGTGGATCCGTTACAAAATTGGGATCACTGGGGTATTTCTTATTGTAGGTTATGCCCCTGTAAACTCAGATAAAGACGAAGTAAAAGATGAGTTTTGGACGAGTGTAAGAGATGTCATAGACATGAAAAGCGACAGCGAAAGATTGATTTTGGGTGGAGATTTGAATGGGTGGGTTGGAACTCGAAGAGATGGCTTCGAGTCTGCGCTTGGTATATTTGGGGATAGAAGGACGAATGGAAATGGCGATAGTTTGCTTTAAGTATGTTTGGAGTGGAACCTTTTTGTATCCAATACTTTTTTTGAACACAAAGGAATCCACCAATATACGTGGGAAAGAGGAAATGAAAGGTCAATGATTGATTTAGTTGTAATTGACTCTAGATTGAGGTCCGCCACTGTTGACACCAGGGTGGTTCGGGGCGCCGAAATTGAAACGGATCACTTTCTTGTAGTATCAAGAGTGAATCTGTTTCATGGGTGGCGATCTAAGAAGAAAACAGTGGTAGCCCCGACTAGGGTCAAAATCGAAAGATTGCAAGAGAAGGATACCAGGGAAAAGTTTGAAAGGAAAACTGCTGAAAAGTTAAATGAGAAATGTATGGAAGAGCTCAATATTGATAGTGCATGGGAACACATCAAAAAGAGCCTGTATGAGTCAGCCAAGGAAGTGTGCGGTGTGACTGTCCAAGGAAGGAAGAAAGGAGATGCATGGTGGGATGACGAGATTAGAGATCTTATAAATGAGAAGAAAAAAAATCAAGATCTTTTGGAAGGAAGTTAAAAAGTCTCGAAGTGGCACGAAAAGAGGTTGTGTGAATGCTATTATGTCTAAGAATGGAAAGATGCTTAGAAACGAAAATGAAATAAAAGATAGATGGAAGGAGTTTTTTGAAGAAATGTATGAGAGTAATGGGAATGTGAGTGAGGACTCCTTTGAGGCGTCCAATGGATTTATGAATAGTGACGACAGTGTGAATGAAATAACTGTGGAAGAAATCAAAAGAGCATTGAAGCACATGAAGAATGGCAAGGCTGTGGGTTATGATAATGTTGCTGCCGAGTACATTAAGGGTGGTGGTCCAGTAATACTCACGTGGCTTCATAGACTCTTCAACCAATGTTTAGAGGGCAGCTACACTCCTAAGGATTGGAGAAGAGCTGTTATCATGCCTCTATACAAAGGAAAAGGGTCGCGAATGGACTGCGCGAATTATCGGGCCATTAGCCTATTGAGCTCTGTTGGCAAACTGTATGCGAGAATTTTGATAGAAAGAGTGAGGATGACAACGAAAGAAAAAGTGTGGGATGTACAAGGAGCCTTCATGAGTGGAAGAGGATGCATGGACCAGATTTTCTCACTGCGCCAGATGACGGAAAAGTTTTTGGCAAAGAACCAAAAACTTTTTTGTGCCTTTGTGGATCTCCAAAAAGCGTATGACAGAGTGATAAGACGAAAGTTATGGAAGGTTTTGTCTGAATATGGGGTGAAGAGTAAACTCATACAGGCAATTGCATCCCTGTACGAAGGAAGTAGTGCTTGCGTGAGAATTAATGGGACATTCACATCATGGTTTGATATTACAAAAGGTGTCAAACAGGGATGCGTAATGTCACCATGGCTTTTCAACCTGTATATGGATAATTGTATGAAAGAACTGAAGGAACTAGAAGTTGGAGCGAAAATGGACGGACTCACCATATCCTGTCTGCTATACGCAGACGATGCAGTATTAGTGGCTAACAGTGAAGCTGATCTGCAGTGCTTGGTATCCAGGATGTCCGATGTATGCATGCAGAGTGAACTTCTGATGAATGTCAGCAAATCGAAAGTGATGGTATTCGAGAGAGACGAAAGAGTGACTAAGTGTGATGTAATTATAAACAACGAATGCTTAGAACAAGTGAACGAGTTTGTGTATTTGGGAAGTATGTTTAGTAGAGACGGCAAGGCTGAGAATGATATCGAAAGGAGAGTAACTGCGGGAAACAAAGTTAATGGTGCACTAAATGCAATTATGGCCAATAAGAATCTGTCAAAAGAAGCAAGACTAGCGGTACATAATGGCGTTCTAGTGCCAACCCTTATGTATGGAAGTGAAGCCTGGAATTGGCAAAAGAGGAATGAAAGTAGACTGAATGCGGTGGAAATGCGGTCACTAAGACGCTTGTGTGGAAAATCTTTGGTCGATAGAGTGAGGAATGAACAAATTAGAAGTGAATGCAATGCTAGCTGTAGTGTGGTAGATAGAATAAAGAAAGGAGTGCTGAGATGGTTTGGTCATGTGGAACGTATGAACGAGGAAAGGATGGTTAAGAAAATATATGAGGCGAATGTTGAAGGCAACAGGAATAGAGAGCGTCCGCGAAAGACCTGGCACGATCAGGTACTACAAGTATTTGAGGATGGCCCTGTTAAAAGCCGCAACAACCGTAGAACGTGTATGAGAAGATGTATGAATGTGGCCGAAGCAAAAGTGGTGTGCCAGGATAGAAGAGTGTGGCGTTCAATCCTCTCTGCCTACCCCTGCAGGGAAACGGCGTGATGGTTAGTTAGTTAGTTAGTTATTATAAAGACACTTTGATTCTCATAATTATTATTGTTCAATAATATATATATATATATAAAATATAATTATGTTCAAAAAAACATAAATGAAAAATCATAATTCATCAATTTAAAATTCTTTTAGATAAAAACTCAATGGATATTCGACGGCAAAATAATAACTCAACTAATATTCTATTATTTTTTGTGCCTTTGAAATATAAATAATTTTGCAAATTTGTTAACTGTTTAAACTTTTTAATGTTAAAAAATATTGTTTTAGGACAAAGTAATTCTAAAAGTTATTTTTGTATGACATACAAATATGAACTATTAGTATAAAAAATAAAATCCGATACAATTATACCATTGATTCAATATACCATTAGAAACATCACTGGCATGTACACAAAAATATAAAGTATTACTGTCAATTCAAATTCAATTGAATTTTAGGAAAATTTATTTCGCCTCATGGTGTACCGTAGTCCCGTACTGCTGCCCGAGACCCACAAAGTGTACGTTGAAGCTGAAGACGTGGGCAATCGGAAAAGCTCAGAAACAAAAGTTATCGTTCAGAAGGGAAATGGTTTTGTCGCATGAAAATACACCTTGTTCAGACATAAATAAATTTCAAAATTATTAAATTGACAATTTTTATACTAACTTCGGAGGCATTTAAGTTATATGTAAGCAGAATTTTAATTATTTGTAACGCCTCCCTCCCTCCGCCGCCCCTTGTCAGCAGTGGCGGGAGAAATCTTAAACATTTTACTATTTTTAGTAAATATTGAATTTAACGCACATGTTCTGAATACATTTAATGTCTGGTAAATCAAGATGATCTGATTCACTGGACCCAACATTTATGTAGTAATCATTAATTTGATAATAGTGATAATCAATATCAAATTAATATGATAATCATTAATTTTCATTGAGCTCCATATCTCTGCTTATATATTTCCGGCAAACTCAATATTGGATCTTTCTAAATTTTCATTAATTGTGACGCCACGGTCATCCAAATGAGATCCAAAATGGTCATGAAGCAATATCAAATCAGCCATTTCCCGGCTAAGAGGAGCTATTCTGCGCTCTACTCGGTTATACGCACTTCTACCAGGAGCATTTGTAGCTATAAACATGCATCAAGATCATATCGCTTAAAGTGTTGTATAGCAAACCCTATCCTTTCATCCAGACCCCCCCCATGTCATCAAAAATAAGCAAATTAAAGACCCACCCACCGCCTTGGGGCTTACGTAATACTCGAATAATTTCTTACTGTAATTTTCTCTCTCTTGTATCAGGAGAGGAATCTTGATGCTGCGTCCAATGAAACACGTTGGCTTCGACATGATATTTATTAGGCTTACAATACATATGTTCCCGTGACAATAATTCGTTAAACATATAAGCATAAAAACAAAATGTACGTGGCTCTGGCTGCGTGACAAGAAGAGCCCGCAAAATGGCGCCTCTTGCTGTATAACATTCGCTATCTCTTTCTTTCATGCCATCTGTCACTCTCGTTAATCGGACAGACGTCACGTAGATACATTTCAGTTACTCTCATTTTTAGCCAAACAGAAGTACAGACCGTTGTACAGGCATTATTAATAAAAGTAACCTAAAAGTGGTGATAACAGTGGCTTTTGTGAGAAGTTTATCACGTAGAACCAGAAGATTCTACTTCAATTATCTCCTATGCGGTAGCAGGTAAATTCCTCGAAATTTAAATTCCATTTATGAGGTGAAAACATTATATGGAAAAATGTCGTCATTAAATACATTGACATGGTCGCTCATTTCCTTTAAAAATTGTACACTACGCGTTATGGTGTGCCTATTCATTACATCATCGTGTGCCAACACGTATATCACGCAAACTTTTATAACGTAGACTTTTTATCGAATTGTAAACTATCATGTGCAAAACAAGCCCTTTTTTACGTAGAAATATGTTGAAAAAAGTACGTACTTTTATGGATGTCTCATCACATTTTTATTTTTATTTTTTTAAATTAAATTTCTATATTGAAAATGAAAATATTACACACATACATTTTAGATTGAATATTACATTTTTTTATACATGTTTAACTGTCCCTAGTAAAGTAATACTAGTGTTTGGGGACAGGAGTATAATACAAAAGAGTATGATTGAATAAGTATGTATAAGTTAATAATGGAACAGTGTGGAGAAATACAAACATCATAAGATAAATATTAGTGACTCAAGTATACTAATTATTTCGGAGTAACGTTATTTTTTATAATTCTAACTACTTTTTTTTAAATTATGTATATTCTATTTGTTTCATGTGTTTCTTGAATTTTGTATAGTGTTCTTCAATTCTAATATTCATTGGTAAGTTATTGAAATATTTGACACCTAGATAAGTATAATGATGTTGTGTGGCTGTTTTGTTATATTTAGGAATGTTTAAGCTCTATTTGTGCTCTTTGGTTAAATTATTTAAGTTATTAATTATTTCTGAGTTATTGAAGTTATCGAATTTTTATTACAGTATTATTACAGTATTCCTCATTTTTCTTTATTCATCCGAACAATAACATATTCAGTCGTAACTCTTGACTGTCGTATTTTTTTAGTATTCTACTATAGAACCACATCTCGAACGCTTCAATTCACTTATCAATTCTTCGATAAGCTCCATGATTCCATTTCATTAAAAAATATCGAGAACACGTAGCATCGGACCATTCGCAAGCGTAATCCAAGGTTGAGATGATTTGAATCAAATGGAGAAGTTTACCTACTATCTTTTTTCAATGATTGGAAATGAAAATTTGAATAAAATTGAACAAAACTCTGAAAGTAAAATAAAGATATCTCAAAAACAAACAAAGTCTTAGAGTTTTAAATTTGCGTTTTGCGTGAATGATTTTATTCCATCCAGTGGAGTCGCGTGACGTCATCTCTCATATCCGTTGTACATCGCGATTCGTGCTCCGGCGCCCGGCTATGCGGACGCGTGACGTCGCAAACGAGACATTAACAGATCTCAAAAATATTTCACCAGTTCATCAGTTTTAGTCATATTTTAGTTGAATGTAACAATTTATTATATTATCAGCACCGTGAGACTTCTCCATTGTGATGAGTCACTAATATGCATATATATACGCTTGGAAGATATCAATTATGAATATCTCCTTAGTTATTTACAACTATTAAACTTGTCTGTGTGACAGACCTAATATTTCTTTATAGGATCATAAATAGCATGATTGATTTCCTCCAGGTTGTTAGTTTGATCAACTTTTATGCACCATTGAGGTCATCAAGACACAGTGCATTATTCTATTATAGTGAAAATGTCAGAACTAATGCATTAGCAAACTCTGTAATTCCCAGATTACACTCATTAGGGAATGAACATGCAGAGGCGACTGACATTTTCCTGATAATATAACTCAACGAAATGTAAATGGATAATATTTTTTTTGTATTATTATTTTACCTTTTAACTATTATTATTTGTACCTTTTAACTGTATTATTATTTTATCTATCTTATGTTATTTTTTTTAATTTATATTCTGTATATTTGTAAAAGCCCATTAAGGCGTTAAATAAATAAATGAATTATTTTAATGAATGTCTTATTTATTTTATGTAAAGTACGGAGAAACTATACGTCATAGTAATCCTGTAAGTTTTATGAATAAATTAGCCTGCAAGGAGGAGAGAAAATATCGGGTAGTAAAATAGCAACACGACTTGGCGACCACCCCGTGCCGGCGGTACCACGCGCGAGGACACGCTCCATCGCGTGTCATTTCGGCAACCTGTAACGGCTACCGCTGCCTTTTCACGTTCCCGACTACGACATTTTTGAAGCGGGTATAATTCAAACGTCAAAATACTATTTAAAATATTCTATGCATTTCATTTTTAATCATAGCCAAAGGTAAAGAAATTGAAGATGTCTCACAAAGACAAAGCTGTTTATATGAAACTATTATATTTTAACGCGATGATGGAATTCGGAGAAATTACACATGTAATATGACAAAAACAATAACACCGACAGACAGACAGACGGACGGACGAACGGATGGATGGACAGACAGATAGAAAAAAAATCCTCTATGTAGATTTTTTTTTGTTCTTTCATAGTTCATTCAACTACTTATCACATAAGAATGTACATGTTAAAATAATTTAAACTTTATTTCCCATGAAAATAAACATTAAATGATACAAAAAACGAGTCTTTTAATTCGATTTTCTCTCTACTTTGAAGACCTTAACACGATGCTCGGCGATAATATTATTTGTGTGACACAGAAAAGAATACACGACAAAGCCGGCGGGCCGGGCACGCCTTGCTGCCTCTAAGTCGCTTTGAATTTTTTCATCAAATGGGAAATACGCTTCTGCTCGATTCCATTCTGTTTCGTTTCTTTATCTTAAAGATTGGTTTTTCAACAAAATAGTAGACAAATAAACATTGTCCAAAGTCAACAAAGATTCTCCGACAGTCAAAGGCGTAAGAATTGAGCCAGAGAATAACAAAATCTATACGAATCTTCGTGACGCAATCAACTCGTCGACAAGACTAAATTACTAAATATTGTGGGTGATTTTTTTAAAAATATTTAATCTATGATACCTACAATAGTTAGTTAACAAATTGAATAATATTTCTAACATTTAAATACCTTTTTTTTTTCATTTCTTCGGCGGAGTTTTGTTCTTGTCGAGCGTGAGGTTAAATAAATTATTGCAAATTATGCGCTTATAATTAACATTTACCTAAAGCACAAAAACAATTTTTCTCAAAGTGTATATTATTATCTATCCAGATGATTTAGCAATTGTGTATGTTATATGGTTTTTCGGCATTCTAAACATGACTTCTTTTTAATTATAAAAATTTCGGTTCCGGAAAGTAATCAATGTTTAAATTATTTATTTACTTTTTGTGAAATACTAGCTGTAACCCGTCAAAAATGACGGTACTATTACGTGTTGGTTCATAAGGAATAAGTATGCATTTAATTTATTTTAAAAAAATCCTAAAAAAAATTTTCGAAAAAAAAAAATTTTTTGGAAAAAAAAATTCGGAAAAATTTTTTGAAAAAAGTTACGCTCGTTAGACAGACAGACAACAAAATTATTGTGATTGGGATATCTATTTTTCAGAATATATCGTTTTCTTAATACTTAAAATCTATGTGTAAATTGTAAATGCTACTAAAATGATGCAAAGAACAAATCTTTCATCCAAAAAACAGAACAGTTTTTCTAACAAGTATTCTAAAATAACCGTGTACTGAGAACTCTTTACAACTCCTTGGTGCAAAATAGACTCGAGAATGGCTCAGTGATTTGGTGACTACGTGAGCATAAGTACTCTCTTATGGTAGAGAAAGTACAAAAAAAATTAAGATATCTCTACATGATAGAGTACGGGCATTATCCTTAGCTTTACCCAATCGAGTTTCTCTAGGAAATGCTTGGCTACAATAGTTTAGAAATTTGACGGCATAATATGTATTTGATTACGCATTTTTATCGATTGTTGCGCGGTATGATCGAAAATCATGAAATTATGCAGAGCATTGGTTTGTATATTCTAATAATTACCTTAGACAGCGTCAGGGTGAATTATTCAATTAGTTTGCAACGTTATAGTGTTTCAAAGCATTGTTTAATCTTAAAACAACTGATCAAATTCAATTAATTTGAACATCCACGGTTCAAATGGCTAACTCAGAAGTGCACATTATGTGCATTGTGCAGTGTTGTTGTTTCCCTAATGGAGAATGCAACTGAAGCTATTAGAAACATCATTACAACTTATAGCAGTTAATGTGTAGAACGTCTAGAAAGGACATTATACTATGAACGTAAGCTTAGCGACGCGTATTTTAAATTAACGATTTTACATGATTTTAGGAAATCAAATGATTTTTTTAACATGTCATCATTAAATAATCTTGAAATTACGAAGTATTTACTTATTTTGAGATTACCTTCTGAATATAATTTTCTTTGTAATTTTGCCTTTGTTTGGTGCAGTTTCCAGAAGTTGTATGAAAACCAACTGTATTCATAAAATTAACTCTTAAAAAAGCATTGGGATTTTTGGATAAGCCCAACTCTCCACGGTTAAATCAAAAAAGTTTGTTTTTTTATGTTAACAATTAATAAAAATCCAGAAAAATTATAAATTACTTAATCATTACACATATGCAGTAACAATCCTGAAGAAGAGAACATTGTTCTCGAAACATGTAGATTATGTAATCTAATAAATTGGTGAAAACAAAGTGATTTGTGTTTTATTTTAATAATAATGTCACCACAAAGTCAAGTCTTCATTCAGAAGAAAAAATATTCTTCAAACAATTAATTATATTAGGTCCTTACGTATGCAATTGGCGTTTAGTATGGGAGGAACATAAAGCCGATTTTTTTTTATTATAATATATTTATTTAATCAAAGTATGTACTTTTGCCTTCTCATAGGTGGTAGTTCATCGATCCCTTTACTAAAAAAACCATTCGGACGGGAATCAATAAAATCTTTGAAGGCGGTTTGGACTGCCCCATCGGAGTTGAATTTTTTCCTTTGCAAGAAGTTATCCAAATTTCGAAAAAAATGGTAATCTGTTGGGGCAAGGTCCGGAGAGTACGGTGGATGTCTTAGACATTCCAATTGAAGCTCCTCTAATTTGGTAGCCGTCTGTTGTGCAGTGTGTGGTCTAGCGTTATCATGAAGCAGCAGTGGCCTAGAGCGATTAACCAGCCTCGGTTGTTTAGCAGCTAGCTTTTCCATCATGGTTTGCAGTTGCTGACAATAGACATCTGCCGTAATCGTCTGGCCAGATTTAAGAAAGCTGTAGTGAACGACACCAGCACTAGTCCACCAAACGCTCACAAGTAACTTTTTTGGAGTCAATTTTCGCTTGGGGCATGGTTTGGCTGGTTCGGCAGGGTTCAGCCATTGCGATGAGCGCTTCCGATTATCGTACAGGATCCACTTTTCATCACAGGTAATGATTCGATTTAAAATCCCTTCATTATTGTGCCGGTTGAGTAATGCAACGCAGCAGTCAACGCGCGTTTGTTGATTTGCTTCACTCAATTCGTGAGGTACCCACCTTTCAAGCTTTTTCACCTTACCAATTTGCTTCAAGTGGATTAAAACAGTTTTATCACTAACACCGCAGCCTGCAGCTAACTCGGATGTGGTTTGCGATGGATCCGCTTCCACAATAGCCTTCAATTCTTCATTATCAACTTTGGTCTCCGGCCGTCCACGGGGCTTGTTCTGCAGGTCGAACGAAAACGTTGGAACCAAAAACGCACTGTGTTTTCTTTTGCGGCACCGTCGCCATACACATCATTAATCCTTCGAGCCGTTTCTGCAGCACTGGTGCCACGGTGGAACTCGTACTCGTAAATAACGCGATATTTCAAGTTTTTCATTTTGTAAACTGAGTGACGCAAAGAAAAAAACAATTGAGGAAAAAACAAATGAATTATAATTTTCAAAACAAAATACATGAGTAAATAGCTGTATAAATTTGGATTTGGAATTCTTAAGCAAAGAGAAGATATTTGAGATCAAATTTGCCAATACGGCAAAACGCCAATTTCATATGTAAGGACCTAATAATATTAAATTAATATAAAAGGACCTTAGCAAAACTATTAAACAAATAACAATATAATGCCAATTTGGGTCACTCACAGCATGTTTTCCCTTTATTTGTATTTCATTACTCATTAATTAAGTTCCTCTATTATAATTTTAGTACCTCTATAATGGTTTCCATTTCTTAGCTACTTTAGAAATTTTATGAATTTTCAATTATTAAATTTAAAAGTCTCCAATAAAATCTATGTAACCAAAAATATTTAAAATATTTATAAATTTGATAGATTTTTGAAAATTTAAACAATAGATATCTTATTACGAATGACTCAAATTTTAACTTATCACAGCAATGTGTGTGTTTTTGCTGTATATTTAACCAAATAATTGGATAAAAATACCAAATTTGAATATAATTTCTTCGGAGGCATTTTATAATTAAGATATTTTATTTATAATTGTAATGCAATACTTTTTACATTTTGATTTTGAGTAACCACCATTTAATCAATTACCTGATGTTTGTATTAATTTTCATAAGATTTTCCATACATCAATAATTTTAATCATTTCAAAAACAATGCATCGAATCTTGCCACTAGTGTATATTTGACCGAGGAGTCTTTACGTCATATCTGTATCAAACTGATGAAAATGTCAAGAGACTTTTGTGTCAGAATCTGCGGCCTTAATCAAGGCTGATTTGTTGACTGTCAGTCACAAACAAGCATGGATGCCTTCGCAAACAGCGAGCTCTGTTGTTTCAAGGAAACCCAATATTCAGACAGCAACAAGTTTGTTAAATATTCAAAGTTCAGCAAGGGCGACAGCTGCCGGCTGGGCGTGTAAACAACCCCCGTCTTACACCCTCAGCTCCCTTCCCCGATGGCTGTCTCGGATAACAGCATTGTCTGCAAAAAGCCTTCGAATATTTTATAGGCCTATAAATTTTGTATCGGTTTTCGCGCTCCTCCAGAGACTTTCGTCTTCATTTTTGATTACCTTATGCGCAACAGTATGTTTTAATTAGATATTTCAAAACAATTTTATTTTAAAAGAAACAAGAAATATATTCAATATATATCTGAAAGTATGAAAATGAAAATCCATATGAAAATCTCACCCGATTCAAAATTTCAGCCACAAGTTACCATCATTTTTAATTGAATTTTATTTTTTCAAAGATATTTTAATAATCAATCATTTATGAATTTTATATACGTATTTGCTATAACGGTATCCAATTTATAATTTAATATTACCGCCATTCTTTGAGTATGAAATATTGTTTATTAACAATCTGAATCACTGCATTATCCATATATAAAATAATAAAATAATAAATGCTAGACCAAAAATAATATCGGAAAAAAGTAAGATCTTACATAACCGAATGAATTGAGTGAATTTTTTTTTTTTTTTTTAGCGAAATTTAAATAACATATAATATAATAACATATAAGATAACATATATAATAAATTAAACACAAAAACCATAAATAAATAAATAAAAAATAAAAAATACGATAACCATCTCAAAGACACCAATCAAACAAAAACAATGACATTATTGAAAAAACTTACTTTTTATGTTTATTTGGGTTATTCTTATTAATCAATTTTATAATTAATTTTTTTCATTTCCCCGACGAACGAAATGACAGTCTCCAACTCCTAACCTAACTAGTTGACTTAATTTATATTCCCATATACTCCCATACTTCTTTCCTTTATCTTAATTCTACATCCCCCTACTCCGACCTTCCCACTCCTTATCAATATATAATAAAACTATAAATTGTCATTATTAACTATTTCTTGTATTCTAATTTTATATTTGCTGTTAACTTTTCCTAAAATAAATAAATAAAGAATAAAAATAAATAATAAGTGTGTGAAGTATTTGGGAAACATTTAGTGACTATAAAATAACGAACGATACTACAATTTGTCTCGTGTTTAGTGACTTTCTTTGGTGATAAATTAAACTAAATTAATATCCAGTGTTTTTATTTGCCTCGCGAAGTCACGTCCCGTGACAATATATAGTTAAATATATTTACAATATATAATTCACAACGGTATATAAACAAAATACATTTAAATTAATATCCATTAAAAATTTGTATTGCCGCCTTCAAATGACACAGATATGCATTTTGCAGGGCTATATATTATAGTATATTGTAGTACATTATCGTGTCATAATTATCCATTATCCGTTGAAAACTATTTTAATATAAAACTGACTATTTTGTATAATTAAGTACCCCGTCAATCGACTTATATGATGGATAGTAAATTTTCAAACAAAACCGTATTATAATAATTCGTAATTCATCACATCATTTAACGACATTTTTTTTTAATAGATAATACATTTTATTTATTTTATAACCACGATTACTAGCAAATATTAACAATCAATTTTTTATTATATGTTATACCTCACCAAAAAGAATTAAAATTCTTGTGTGTGGGGAGGGATAATCACTTTCAATCATGTTGGTAGTGTAATCTAATTTAACAAACAATGGAAATTAGGTAATTTTTTTTTTTATTTATCTAATACGTCAATTCTACAATAAATGAGAATCTATTCGGGTTCACCGGGGAAATATGCAAACAAGACGCAACCGCAAAACATCCACCACACAAAGTAAATTGAACAAATCAAGTAATTGTATAGGTATCTTCATCGATTCGAAGGAAGTACTCAACAGTATCTCCCACGAACAACTCGTACCTGAACCAAAAGAAAACGGGATTTACCACACAGCCCTAAAGGGCTAAAAAGTCACACAATGAACAGACTTCAAATAGGCCCAGTTGTTTCAAATTGCAACAATATACATATATATAAATCTATTTCTCTTCATACGCCTCAAAGCCAATTCACCCAAATAATACTCTACATCAACCCCCAAACAAACCCTAGACGGGGTTAGGGGGTGCGATTTGTCAACACGTGTCAACATGTTCCAAGAAGTATAACACTTTGAAATAATTTTGACATGGCATACTCCTATCTGTGCCGCCAAGCGCCAGAAAATGGTTTAATTAAACTTTTGCGGCGGGAGTTGATCCTAAACAAAGTCTACAAGAATATTTATATTTTTAAGGTGATATTTTAATTTTAAAGTACACGATTTTCGGGCGGAGATTGCGTTGTGAATTATTTAATAAATTGGGTACGTTTTTAATTAAAGTTATTTTTTAGTGTTTCAGAGGCTTCTGGAGGCAGTAGAATTGGGGCGTTCCTTCCTGAAGCTAAATAATGCCTTTTGGAATAATTAATTAAAGATATCTTCGATTATTCATGATTTGAAAATTTTTATAGAAAATTCACGATCCTAACATAACATTTTTTTAATAGTTTGCATTGGTCCGACGATAAATATTTTATGCAAATATGTCCTTTCTATATTCTTTAAATATTTTTTCTGTTCCTTTTATTAATCACATTCTCACGCGACGTGGCTATGGGCGCCAAATAAAAGTGTTAAATAATTTCACAAAAAGTCACTGGACACGACATTAACTAGCACTATTCTTAAATTTACAGTCACTAAATCTTTCTAGAATGATTGAAAACTTCTCGCTTTTCGGTAAGTAGGTACTTATACCGAATATCTGTCCCTCTGTTAAACACGCGCTGGTCACACTGTTTTCACTGGTAATATCGTACACGTCACACGTCAAGCGCTTATTCCACCGCGTGCGCGCTAGCCCTTTTATTACAAACACGTTGGTTTCGCGATGCTTCGCGAACATTCTTTACATTTCTAGCGGTTTCTTGACGTTTTCAGTGTTTACGAGAATGTCCCAGTTGATTCCAGAGAGATTTCGGGACGTTTCGGTAGTAAAGAACGGGAGATTTCGATAGTATGTGATTCCATCCGTCTCGTTATAACATTTTCAAACACATTTGCCGTCACTTTTAATTTTTAGTTCTTGAGACTAAGGCCCGAATTCAGAGTTAATACATAAATGATTTAACGGTTAAGGTACGCCTTAAAAGCATAATATCAATACAAAATAACACTTTTAAGGCGTATCTTATTTAAATCATCTAAATATTGACTTGGAATTAGGGCATTAATATCTATCTAAATACGCAATGTTAATTGCATTAGCGACCCTGATTCCAAAACTGAATGATCGCTGTAAGTCTTCTGATTTGTGTTTCTAGAAAATTTCCATTGGAAGGATCACATTGTGTTTAAGTATTGTCTTGAAATACATCAAAAGCAGCGTTAAATATGGTTAGTGTTGTTGAAAGTATTGGCTAGTAATACCGTGTCGAAAGCATGGTGTGTCTATGTTTATGTTTTACGTGACATATTTTGTCACGAGTTGTCTCGTGTAATATATCCGATACAGAAAGGTCGTAAAAATATTGCGTAATACCCCATGAAAAACAAACCACAAGACATGCATTAATTCTTGCATCAGCAGTACTTACAATCTGTTATACCACAGGTTACATTGAAAAATGTAATAGATCTGAGGAACGTATGTCGCGACGCCAGAAAGAGACTGCATGACAAAGAGAGAGAAGGTATTAAAGGCGCGTGAATGTCGAGTCGCTCTCTCTTTTACTACCATTGTTATCCAGACCGAATCTTACTGTATAAACGATTGTCTAAACCGTTATTGTTACCAAATAAATACTTACGAGAACAAAGTCTTTACTGGAAGCAACCTCATCCCGAAACAAGAGTATTACAAAAAACATACAGTGTTGATAAAACGAAATTCACGTATAATTTAAAGATTTTTTCGCTTAAATATTCGAACCCTTTCATCCCTCGTTTCGGATTTCATAGCTCATATGATTTAACCATAACAAGTAAATCTAAAAGGTCCGTTTAATATGCGGATCTTATTTACATTGTGTCTACTTTTACGGTCAAGTGTATCCTACAAAAGCCCGCCTGATGTTACCAGGGTTTGTTTAGGATGCATAACACCACTTTGCCAGTTAAATATTTTCATTTCATTTCGCAGGGCGGCACCTTCGCCCCGCCCCCCGTGGGGTGGTTTGAAATACACTTGGAAAACTTGACGGTGGAAGCTTAATTAATTGAAAAAGCATTCTGCGGAGAGGGAGGGTTCGAAGCAGCTTATGATATAACACTAATGCCGCGATGGAGACGTTCCTCCACTTGAAAAGTTTGCTCGTAAAACCCTTACAGAGCTGAGCATTGCGAACTCGGAAGTGTGTATGAACACGAGCGATTCAAAAGCTGTATATTAGTGATTATTATTTAATGAAGTAGATTTTGCTTTGTCTTCTTATTTACAAGTGGCTAAGGTACAATAATTGAAAATCTATGCACAATACCATAGATAATGAACAAATTTGGAGCAAATGTGTAACTTTATGTAGCATAGTCGAAAAAATAAAATATATATAATAGTAACAAATTGATATAGCAATCACTTTATTTATTTATGTATTTATTAAGGAATCTTAACAATTTTTTTTTAATATATAATGTAAAAGCAAAGTGTTCATTTCATAGAGCAATTAAAAAGATTCACAGATATTAAGAACAAAGTTAAATAAGATATTTTTAAGTTAATTATTTTGAATTAATTAATGAATAGTAGTAAGCAACAAACAATGTTAAGAATGAATAATAGTATTAGTATGCATTAGTAGTAGTAAGTGATTAAGTGTGAAAAAAAAAATATATATCAAGAAATGAGTTAAATAATGGGTGAAAAGGGATGAGGAGATAGAAGTCAGGATAGAGGTGGAGGAAGAGAAGATTAGGTATAGTGAGTGAATGGTCAAAGTCGATTTAGTACATGTAATCCAAAGCATTATTTTAAATTCAGTAAGACCAATGTTGAAGGGGTCAATATTGATACAATTAATATTTATTTATAATTATTAATTTATTTATTATTATTATTATTGTATTATATTTATATATTATTAATTAATTATTAAAGGGCAACATAATTATTTTGTCACTGCCATTGATTTCGCGAAGAGTAATTCATTTCATAATTAGATGTTTACCGAATAAGATATAAATACCGAATAGAGCATAAATAAGAGCATTCGTACTAACAGTTTAGCTTGTTGCACAAATTTTAAGATTCCACGATTTAATTTCTCTCAATGATACGAGTATTGCCTCTCTCTAGGCGCCGTTCGCAACGGAGCTGGCGTTTGAAGTAGATCGTAACAAAAATTAATCATTTGTTACGACTTACATTTGATAGTATTTTTCAATAGATACCAAATTATTTAGAAAATTTCAAAGGTCCCGCAAAGGTCTTTCTCCACGACGTGCTCAGCTGGTGTAAATAATCACACAACCAAGGATTGAGTGAAATGAAAAAAAAATGTTAGCGCTGTAATTTTTATGTAGGAGATACCATGTCCAAAAAAAATAAAATTTATTTTTGTGCACATGAGAGCAGTTTGAAAATTAAGATTAAAAATTTATAATAAACAAATGGCGCATTTTATAAAAAAATGATTTTTTTACATCGGAAATAATATATATTATTAGTAAGATGTGTGCGAATTTCAAACAAAATTCATTAAAAATTTACTAATTTTTAATTGCGTAATTTCAAAAGATATTGCAGCTTCGAATAATAATAATAATGCCAATCAGTATATTTACATGTCGATCGATAATTATATACGGTGTTTGAGTGTTCGGGTCTTAACAACGAAAACAAATGCCCTCAAGCGGTCGCGAAACTGTCGAGAAAGCATCATAAGTAGAGACAATCAGAGGAAGCACTCCAAGGGGCTTCGAGAGTCGGACGCACTCTCAGGTTGTACTTCAGTATCAGGAAAACATTTTTCTCCTCTCCGCAAAGTGCCAAGATCGTTCTTTGGGAGGAAGACTTTATTCCAATTTAAAGACTGCTGTATATTTTGTAGTAAAAATAAACATGACGAAGAAAGTAAAAATCGCAGAGTTTCGAATATGTATAATACAAAAAAAAAATCGAATCTTGGTCGAGATCAAAGCCGCACAAAACGATTCCAATAAAGCCGCGTCGGTATTACCGTGCGAAACAAAATTATAAATGAAAAAATAAATTTACTGCTTCTTTTTTTCTGATTTTTGTTATTGCGGCCGTGCCGCCTCACAATGGTTTATACAACTTGCTTGGGATAGCGCGGTCTTGCATGTTAGTTGAAAAAAATGTCAACCTGGAGACAATTGAGTAGGACTGATATGGAAGCTTTTGCTCTTAGAACCGTCCTACTGCACAACTTTTTCAACCAATGACCCAAATGTTGTATACTCAAAAGTAAGTAAGTAAGTTGTAGATATTGTAAAACAACATGTCTTTACAATATCTACGACTTACTTACCATCACGCCGTTTCCCCTTGGGGGTAGGGAGAGAGGATATAGCGCCATACACTGAATTCCTCCCTTCGTGCTTCGGGGGGAGTGTGGAGGTACACGAGTGAAAACTTATTTTGGGAGATAATATAGTATTATAAAGTATGAATAAAAATATAATAAAAATTAAAAAAAAGTGCAGTACATTATTAGTAAATAAGATTGATTTGTTATTAACTTTATAAAATAAAATAAATAAATTTAAAAAAACATCTTATTTGTATCTATATTTTCCAGAAAGATTTTATGCAATACTTATACTTTAATAATAATGTCACCACAAAGTTCAAGCCATCATACAGAAGAAGAAAACATATTCTTCGAACAGTTTATGTTTTTACTCCCCTTCTTTTAACTCGTAGCGTCTGCTTGCTTGCCTGTCTATCGAAAAAATTTTGGATCGATTTTTAACCCTTTTTCCGTGATCCAATCGAGCTGAAACTTTGCAGACAGACTCGTGACGATGATAAAAATTTTCGTTTAAATAATTAATAATTATGGTATAATTTTGGATTTTTCGAAATTTTTTATTACTCCCTTTCGTTAGCGTCACCCGAGTCGAACCCAACGCATAGGTTAAGCGCCAAACCTGTTTCTACTAGTAAATATGAAAAGGAGTGTAATAAAACCTTGGTTTTTATCGGTGAGTCTTTTTTATAAAATCAGTGAAGAGTTTCAATATATGCATATATTTTACAAAACAATATTTTCCCACATTTGTATTAATGGATGCTTTGGGTGTTTTATTAATGGTTTTATTAATATTTTTGGTATGTTATTAATAGATGTTTTATAAAACAATGAAGTCGTATATTGTCTCGTGTAGTTCTGTAATAATTGAATCGTTTAAATTACAATTGACCACTTTTTAGATACCACCAACAACCTTAAACAGTACATTTTCAGAAAGGGACTGTCCCTTAACGAGTGTAAATAAAAATGATTGGTCCGTTTTGTGAGAGGTTTCTTAATATTTTAATGGAAATATTTAAAATAAGGATGAACTTATAAGGAATATTAGATATTAATGATTCATTTATAGTCATGATAAAAATAATACCTATGTTTGTGCGAATAACAATATATGGTTTATTCAAAAATTATTTCCGTGTCCATTACTGGTAAAATAAATTTATTTTTTCTGCAAAATTTTGAGTTCATACGTCTAAACATAAAAGATTATTTCAAAAAAGTGTTCCTAATGTAAGAGTTTTTTTTTATACGAACATATTTTTATTTAAATGCGAACATTGTTCTTCCTTATTAAGTCGCTGGAATCTGTATTTATATGAACGGTCAAGCGGTCGGCCCTCTCCCCCGGCGTAATCCTGCGTTGTGCTCCTAATGGGGATTTTAAAAGCCCGAAAAAGCTTAACAACCGTCAGTTGACAACGCCATTATTTTTCAAACTGTACGTTTTTTGGTTTACAACTCAGATTTAACAATGCTTTTTCATTTTGATTTATTTCAAGGTCGTAGGTGATAAAAAAGTGAATAAATACAAACATATCGAATAAGTAGATGTGGTCGTCAATGTTTGTAATAATAAATCTTATTTTATGTAATAATATATAATTTATTAGCTAAATGATAATTACCCTGCGCGATTTTTAAAGTGTTTTTATGATATTTAAATAATCTTTAAAAAAATTGCTGGATGTACATATTTATTTACTAAATGAAAAAATGTCCAGACTAGATGTATATCCCCGATTTGAGTAATGTGTGAACATGCCTACTCAAAATATTAAAAGTGATTTTTCAACAATGAATTAATTTACCAATACAAAAAGATATTTGTTCGGTAACGAATTCAGTTCCATATTTTAAAGTATTTTTTATTCAATTCTGTATTATTTATTCAGTTGCATGATTAAATCAAAATTGACTATTTATTTATGTCTCTAATATTTTTATATATATTGAATCCATTATAAAAATGCGTAGAGTTTTAAATCCATTACGTGTGTATTTTACAAAAAAAAAACCTTTCATCGAATGTTCTAGAACAGTATCATTAGTAAGAAACATCTGGAGGCTTCTGGAATGTTCCGGAGTCATATGAAAGCCTCTGCGGTAGTCCGGTATTTTCGAGAGTTTGCGAATTCGGGGTGAAACTTATCCATAAATAACATGTCGCCGGATAATCAGGCAGTTCTAGTTAAAGTTTCTGCGATTAAAAAGGGCGATAGGTTACAGTTAGTTAGGTCGGATATATAAAGATTGTGTGTTAATGATTTCCAAATTATGTCAATTATTTTACCCGGATCCAAGCCCCACCAATACGCGACCACATATTAAAGTTA
This sequence comes from Agrypnia vestita, assembly GCA_016648135.1. Lineage (NCBI taxonomy): Eukaryota > Metazoa > Arthropoda > Insecta > Trichoptera > Phryganeidae > Agrypnia > Agrypnia vestita. The sequence goes on from JADDOH010017789.1 coordinate 31,203, forward strand.
TCAATTGATAATAATGACTATACTCAATTCACTAAAATTAGATTATGTTAAAAAAATTATCAAAAAGTGTCACGAAGACTGTATTGGTAAATAAACTGTCTTCTGTCCTCGTTCCTCCTTTCTTCCTTTACGACACTTGAAATATACACCCCTTGAAATATTGGCAATCAAGGGAAGACCCTTGTACTCGTCATGTTTTGTATTTACCGAAAATAATACAATAGTATCGTACATTTCTAAGAAAAACAAGTCTGTCAATCTCCTCAGCACTTTGCATCACAGCTCTAAAGTGAGTGACCTACAATAATATTAGGCTACAATAAGTGTAAAGGCGGCGTAGATACCCTGGACAAAGCGGTCTCCTGCTATATCTGCAAAAGAAAGATGAGCCTGAGATGAGATGAGATGAGAAAGAAGAAAACAGATGGCCTCAAATGGTGTTCAGCAACATGGTGGATATATCAGCGTAAAACGCTTTTGTATTATTCACCACAGCTAATGACAAATGGATGGAAGGGTGTCTAGCAAAACGGCGACTATATTTGGAAAACCTATGTAGGTATGCAGCTGGTTACAACGCATATTAGGTCCAGGAAAACATTACCGAGGACACCTTTCTCATTATAAATTGAAAAAAAAAACTCCTTCAACTTCAACTCAAAACGAATAAAATACTACAGGTCCTGCTAAAAAGGCCACCAAAAGAAACCGTTGTCAATTATGTGCAAAAACTGACAATAAAATACCTATGATCTGTTTGATGTGTAAAAAATTTGTATGTAAACAACATTCTAATACAGTGGTTTTATGCACTCTATGTAATAAGGATTAATTTTTTTTTCTAATTATTTTCTTTCTAATTGATTGCGTATACATTTAGTAATCATTATAACGTAGTAAATACATCGATTTGATATTATACTTTATATAACGAAGGTTATAAATACATAAGATAGACGTAATTAAAAATAAAAAGGCATAAAATTATTCTTTAAAAGTGGGGTGTCTTAGTTTTGATTCATTTTTCCCTATAATTATACTACTCGGTCAAATCTGACCCTAGGGACGGTACCGTTAGTACTTTTGAAGACCCTATGAAGGTTAACATAGTGGTTAATCAGGTAAGACATGGCTCATAATGCACTTTCGAAGTTCTCAGTCCCGAGTCGCCCCGCAGCTGACTCCAGGGCTCCAGGATCAGCCAGATGTAACGCATCCAGCCACCGTTGTGGCAATTTTCCAAATTTCCTTTGACCCGAAATTGTGCCCAGGATAATTTCATTGTCTAGGCTGTCATATTTATGCGTAATATGGCAAAAAATTTGGAAGAATATTTAGCACCTTATACAGCTTATTGTAAGTAGAGAATTTATGGTTCAGCAATGGTTGTGCCATTTTCTTTTCTCTTTTCTCTTTTTATTGTATGTATCATATCAAGATTTATTCTTTAGATTCCATGTATTTAAAATACATTTTTTCTTTCATGATACAAACTTTATTATTTAATCGAATAATAAATTACCAAACCATCAATTTTGAAAAACTGAAAAATTTTGTTGCGCTTTTAGAGCTTCATTGGTTTTATTTGAAATGCACAACAGATCTGCAAATGTGTACCCAATATCACTTAAGTAATCATTCACATGGTGAGTAATGAGATTTGGATTATCATTTGAAAATACAGTTTTATTGTTTATGTTCAATCTATTTATAACAACAGGCTTCTTCTGTATGCTTCATTTTTGATTTTCCATTGTTGTTTTGTATTTCCACTGACTTTGCGGAGCTTCTCCCTGTAATTTGATTGTTTGGTTGTCCTTATAATTTTTGTGCATCAATTTCTATATCTTTTGTAGTAGACAATTAATTCAATATTATTTGGCTCTCTATGATAATTTTTATGAATTTTTTCACGTTTCAACAATTCAGATATTCAGACATTCAGATTCATACAAATATGCAGACAAAACATTCAGACATTCAAATTCAGACATTCAACAATTCCGGAAGTTATGCAGGTCTTTAAATATTTGTTGTTACAATATATTATTTTTGTTGACGTGCAGCGATTTATACTACTTAAATACATTGTAAAATTATCAGTAGCAATATATCTGATAAAATTTGAATCAAGTACTTACTTTAATATGCTAATTTTACCTTGAAAAGTTAACAATTTGCATTACCAAAAATTGTTGTGTGAGTATTTTCACATTTAATATTCGTCGATTGTTAATCCGAATGTCCATTTTTACGAACTAATTCGTCTTTAGAAACATCAAACCACTTCGCGAATTCATTACTGCCGAGAAAAGGGTAAAAACCTCGCCCTTTAGGCGTTTGGGCCGGAACAATGCACCCGCCCCTGCATTAACAGTCGGAAGACAAAAGAGTGGAGCGAAGCCTTCGCAATAATATTTTTAATTCCGGCATTTGACCATGTCGGGCGCCACCCTGTGTGGACATCTCTCGCAAAACGAAAAGCAAGAATTCGGACGTGAAAAATATTTTCTGCTACGGCAACAAAAGCCACAGAAGGCGCGCAAAGACCGCAACGGGTTTATTTTTATACCCGGTTCTGAACTTTGCTAAGCCAGGGGTCTGTTTTGCCGTTTTTGTGGAGATTTTTGTGGGACGGGTTAAATTGTTGGATTAATTGGGCGATTAAGCTTGGTATTTTTTGTTTCATTTCAAGGAATCTTACTCATTAAAACGTTAGGTTGACATAATAAAATTTAAATAACCAGCAATGATTTTCAGCTGCATAATAAAATAGTTTCATTTTTTCAGAATTTGAATATTTATTGGTGATCACTAATATAGAGGTATGATATATGATATGATATGTGTATAAAATCAAAGACATCAATATCCAAAACACTAAAAAAATATTAAGAACGCAGTCACCGAGGATTGCTATTTTAAAATGTATTGAATTTTAGATTATATGTATCTATCCCTTTCAAAATCGTGTTTCCTATAAATTCATAGACTATGTTTCCTATAAAATCTCAAATTCAGTTCATTATAAATAAATAATTCTAGATTGCATTAATTTTTATTGGAAATTGTTGCCTTTGCTTTTATAGCCCGGATATTATATAATAATATAATATCCGGGCCCCTTTCGGTGTTATGTGTGTTATGTATGTCGCAAGTGCGACAAAACAACAGTTTCGCTACATAAAAACAGTACAAACATTTTTCAAAGTTCAATTATTCATTATTAAGGCCGTACAAAAATCGGGTCAGGTTTTTACGTGTACGAACACGTAAAAGATTTACAACCGATGCAATGTAACATACAAAGACATCCTTTCATCGTCACGATATTGCTATGAGACAGATGTTCGTCGACGCGGTGTTACAAGCCAGTACAGTACTACACAATACTACACGCATCGGCGATATCAGCCCTGATGATGAACCTTGCAGTGAGATCCAAGGTCGAAGACTTATAGCAGAATTGTCTAGAAAACTTTTCGCAGAAGATTTTTTTTATTATTGTTTACTCGGAAATCATACCAAAATCGTTTATTTATTAATGATACACGGACTAAATTGGACATTTATATATCATAAATTAGATAGCGTAGATTTATACGTTCTACATAAGCAAGAAACTACAAAAATTAAAGAATATCAGCAATATAAGTGCAATAAGTAAGGAGTATATTAAGTATATTGGCAACCAATAAAATAGTAGGTAAATATATTTGTATTTTGTATGTATATGTTATGTACGAGTATGATGTATGTTGATATGTTATACTCGTACATCAATATACATAATATATAACATATATCATATATAACTGTAATATATTGTAAAAATATACTACAGCTCCACAACTTCAAAAATTATTCTTCATGTAATTGTTTATTTGCACATTGGCTCCCAACAGGACCATATTTCAGCATCTGGTTATCTCGGCATGATCAAGTTAGCAAGATATTCTTAGATGGTCCTGTTAAAAGCCTCGATAACCAGCGAACTTGCATGCAAAAATGTATGAATATGGATGAGGCAAGATTTGTGTATCAGGACAGAAGACAGTGGTACACCATCCTGTCTGTCTACCTCCGCGAAAAAAAAATACGGAATAGTAAGGTAAGTATAGTAAGGAATAGTAAGATACTGAAAAACCCTTTATGTATTGAGACAGTTACTCTCGGACAAGAGTGCTTCTATAGAGATAAAAATATTAATGATTCTGGTTCATCATTGAAATGATAGCCTTCTTGCGGAATTTCAAGTTTCAAGGTTTTCTTCTTATTTCACTTTTCACTATTTGCCATTTACTACTTCCATAACAGAATATTAACATACAGTGAGTCATATCTACATTTTTTATACATCGTATCTTTATTCGGAAGATTTGTAAATATTTGAGTTAAATTATTTAATAATAATTAACGTGCAATATTTTTAATTAAAAAAATTAATTTTGTCGTCAAAAAGCAAGGCATTGTTAAAGTGTATCTAGATGCGTAAGATTAAAAAATTAGAATGAAAAAAAAATTGTGTAAAAAATATATATGTTAGTCAGGTAGATATCTAATACGTACATTATATATATAAAACCATATTTGTAATGCTCTTTCTATAGATATAAAGATAGAGATGAATTAAAAAATACAGCATATTATAACTGAAAATTGCGGTATACACATCTCTAATAATAAGATGTTATATATATTATATATAACATCTTATTATTGTTGATTTTTATAACTCAATTTGCAGTTATAATTTGCTGTATTTTTTAATTCATCTCTATCTTTATATCTATAGAAAGAGCATTACAAATATGGTTTTATATTAAAACCATTTCTAGTTTTATATAAATTCAAACTTCAAATACAATACAATACATCCTTATTAGCTTAGTTTTGATACTCGAAGCAGCAACCAACCTAGACTCAAAATTCTGTTGACTTTCTAAAATTGCAGGCGTTTCAGCGTTAAATCCTGAAAAAGGTCTTTAGTCCGATTTGCGATGATAATATTTGACGTCGTTTTACAACCTCAAACTTTACAAGGTTTACAGCTAGTCTGACATTATTAAATTTATTAAAATCAAACAATTTCTTCGTATGACGAGGTCACAAGGAAGATAAGAGTATTTGTAGACCACTACCATTGTCTAGAAATGATCCAGACCAACATGTTCTCGAAGTCGATGATAAGAGAATCAATTGCAAAATAAAGGTTATTTAATTATATTATTGATGGATTTAGCATTTACGTTGCAGAGATTATTCATGAGGATCATTAAATAATATAAACCTTGTTACCTCTACGAGAGTTTAATAATCTTTTATATTTTTTTCACTTACTTTTCGAGAGAAACAGAATCTCTCATGGACAGGTGAAGTATCAAAATGACCACTTTTATATACAGAATTTTTTGCATTGATTGTGTACAAACATAAATAAATCAATATCAAACTATACTTTTCGATACTTCACTTAAGTAATAAAAAAACTATAAAATATTATGAAACTCTAGTAGAGATAACAAGGTTAATATCAAAGAGTTAAGCTTATTATTACGGTCGTTATACATATTTAACTGTAAATTTTATACGAACCGTATGTTTTACAGTTAAAAAAAGTTAATCGGATTATCTTTTGTAAAATATTAGATTATCATAAGAGTAATTAATATAATATATCGAATATAAAAAATTCATTAGCTTTGAAGTCAAATAAAAAATTTATATTTTTAATATTCGGTATAAACTACTTTGATGATAGTCGAACGTTTTACAAAAGATAGGATATATTGTAAAAAAAAACAGTCGATTTTTCACCAAGTATAAAGAATATTTTATTTTCTGAATTGAATGTTAGAAACACCAACTTCGGGGAAGCTACAAGATGCATTATATACTGAGCAAATATAAGTCGTACATAGGACAGTGGAAATGGATGGACATAATATTTCACAAAGTTGTTGGGAATTTCGTGGATTCGATGGAAACGACAATTTTGTAGTTATTTTTATAAGTGTGCTGTTAATGGTCGCATTAAAAAGCTTCCAACGACTTTGCTGACAGTTAAAGCAAAAATATACACTGACATAAAAAATAATGTATCCATTTGTGGTAGTGCTTTCTCTATTGGAAGTTTATAAGGGTGTGCAGAATAGAAAATGGTTGACAGTAATTTTTTTGCGAAAGTGAACGAATTTGAATAAATAAATAACGAGCCAGCTTTGGAACCGCGTTTTCCAATTTGCAAACATCAAGTATATCTGTGTTGCGGAAATCAATTTGTTGAAAAAGCAGTTTTCAATCCATTTCATCCATTGAAAAACTTCTTGCGTAAATAAAATTCGAAGAAAATATCCTTTCACAACTAACAAAACACCTTTGAGTTGCGAAAATGGCTGCCGAAATGTTTTCAAGGTTTGAATAGAAGCGGGAAAATCAAAGAATCTAAATTTTAAAGAATTTTTCAAGCGGTATTCAGATTTTTATTCGCAGGAAGGAAAATCAAAGAATTTTCTTTTACCTAAATTCGCACGTTTTAATTTTTGTTTTGGATAAATGAACCTATTCAAAAACAATAACTAAAACAATTTATACGATTGTTTCAGTACGATTTTATATCATCAATTGTTTTATATTGGGTACATAAATTTATCTAATGTGCAATATTATATTTAACATGTTATCAAACATATGCACCAAGCGTAATGTTGCAGTATGTGTATTGTTGCATAAAAAATAGAATCTTTGTAAAGAAGATCTTTTATATTTGAAAAAATTTCATGGTTGTGGAATCTGTCAATAAAATATTATTTTTATTTATGTTATTTACTGCTTTGTATAATAAAATCCCCACTGATATAGCGGATGAGAGTTTAATCTCGGATCTTCGTCTCAAGACAGTCCTGAGATACGAATTTTGCACGCGAATAAATTATTCACAATTATTTGAAGAAATCTCTCTGCTTTCGTAGTCACTTTCTGTACACCACGTCTCGGATATTCGCCAACTTGTACCTCATTGTATTACGTCTCACATCAAAAACATCAGTCCATTGACAGTTACTGTGTACTTCGTGCGAGAGTTGAATGACTGAATCTCTCTTGTAGCAATTAAAACGGGAAAAATATAAATATTTACGGATATGGGTGATTTTTATGGGCGTGTATTAAATGTCGGCTATTGAGTTTGTTTGTGAGGTTTATGTATTTTTCTTTTTGCATAACAGATTGCTCTATTTACTATGCTAGTTGTAACTTTGAGTGAATACCTATATGGAAGCGATCCTCTGCTTGATGCTTTCAATGCTATCATTAAATACATCAACATGATCGCTCAATTCATTTAGGAGTTACGCACTACACTTTATGGTGTGCTTATTCATTACATCCATTCTGCATGTTGGGACATGAAATAGCGCGTGACTGCTATTTCACAAATAATTATTTGATACAAACAGGGCATAATTCTCTAGCAAGTTTGGAATATCAATTAGTCTCTTTCTCTAAAAGGCAAGCTAATCTTTGAGTTTGTTTTCACATCAAAATATCAAGACGTGTTCATCGTATCTAGATTTTTCTAATTGTTTCTCATTACATAGATAGTGTTCATTTTGTGCTTTACCACGTTCTTCTCTCGGTCTCGCTCTTTGTTTTAAGTGCCGTTATATCAAATGAAATATTTAAACCTTAGTTCACTCATATTAGTTGTCAAAATAAATACGTAAGTATATACAAATACAAAAAATACGTATACACATACTAACTAACTAACGTAACATCACGTCGTTTCTCCACGAGGATACGCAGAAAGGATAAAGGGCCAAACTCGCCTGTCCTGACACACAACTCTCATCCATATTCACACATCTTCGCATGCAAACTCGACGATTGTTAAATCTCTTACTGGACCATCTGCCAGTATGTCAATCTGGTTGCGCAAAGTCTTCCGCACATCTCTTTCTGGCGCCGTCAATGCTTGCGTCATATATATTTGTAATGTAATCGGAAATCAAATAAAAAGTAGATGGTTATGAGTTTCTCCAGTATATTCAACAGTAATTTGTGTCGACCGACTCTAACAAAAACCTGTGCAAACTGCACGCCGGTTAACAGAATAGAGAGATCGAGAGAGTTGTCGCTCTTCCATTTTAAAGGAACTCCACCGTATTCTCCCGTTATGATGGCCTGTTGAATACACCACATTTTTTTTACTATTCGTCCCTCCTGTATTTTTACTATCCACGTTTTATATTTATATGCTCAAATAATTGATTCATTCATGACTATATTGTCAACCGCTTGCTCATCTCGGCATAGTGAGATGAGTGGCTTCTTTTTCTATGACATAGGTATATCAAGTTGAAGATAAAAAAATAAAAAAATATATTTGCTCAACATCTTCAAACCATCTAAATGACCATTTTTAACTCTTTTCGTAATGCTTAGATCAGCTTTACGCTTATTCCCAATTGATCTCTATTTACATACAGATATTCTACATGACTTTGTCTCTCTAAACCTCACGGAACATACTAAACTGTCACTCAACACACTTCCACTTCGAACACCATCTACACCTTCCACAGGTTTTTTCTTCTGTATAAAGGCTTGAACTTTGTGGTGACGTTATTATTATTATATGTTTTCATGTTTATGTTTTCATATTGTTAAATATATCATATTGTTAAATATTAAATATGTGTATGAAAGAAGTTAAAAAAATTGAAAATAATTGTTGTATTCTAGCCTGACATTAAATAATTCGTAAGAATTTCATGTGTACTTTAAAAAGTATATTGCTTATAACTCCAATTAAAAAATACAGAGGTATCCTTTACCAGCTGCGAAAATTTATTTATGAAAAATTTATTTATGTTCACGAAAAAAGACTACAGATATCTCTTGCATCATAGTCCATTCGAATAAACGAAAGATTCTCAGATTTGAACATAAATATTATATAAAACTTTCAAAATTTGATAATACGTTCTTACGATGGAATTGGTGAACGTTGCATTTTGTAGAGTGATCGTACAGGTTGCAAGCCCTGGGCCATCGCATAAAATTTCTACCCACGTTTCTAATATTATTTTATCTCAATTTACAAGAATAATTTATCTTAATTTACAAGAACTTGTTATTTTCCCTGCGTTTGTCAGGATAACATTTACCAAATACATTATTTATTTTTATCCTCATCTCTCTGTTGGTATCACTTTAAAAAATTTAATAAAATGAAAACTATTTCGGTATCAGAATCAGAACGAGCCCACAAACATTTGCACATTGTTTGCGCTGTTGGTGCACAGTCAACACTGGGAGGAGCAGAGCAAAGAAAAGAGTGTTCTCTAACGTTGTCAAAAAGCTTCTGGTATTGTTCGAGAGTGCGTTGGTTTATTTTTCATAGCGTTTTATGTTGTAAGGCTTTCTGAAAGCTTCCGCCAGTACTGAAACAACACTCCGAAAAGCCTGAAAGGCGTATTATTGTATATGAGAATACGCTGAACACACTTACGCTCACATATTTATAAGCTTTAGAAATAATACATTGATGTGCAGAAATTTTTTAATATTTCGGAGAGAAAAGTTACCTATATGCATTCACAAGAAAAGATTATTTTTTTAAAATTATTTTCATAAATTTAATTTTTTTTAAATGTTTAAAGCGTTAACGTCATAGTTGGATATATCATAATAAATTAAAATGAATAAAAAAGTTATTTTCTTTTATTTGATATGGGTAACT
>JADDOH010017790.1:0-32546 GCA_016648135.1 Agrypnia vestita
TTGAAATTGCGACCCAAAAAAACATTTCGAATTGCGCGGAACCCCGTTTTCGCCAAATGAGATACCGCAGCTGTCAACATAAGCTCATCGGGTGACATTTCCGCGACAAGATATGCGAGTCCCGGTGTGTACACGTCAAATGGCCGCGTCATTGTCCCCGAAACATGAGCGTAGATGTTGATGCGACATGCCGAGCGGAATGTTTCGCGATTTGTCCCCTAGTGAATACATGGCTTTACGGTTCAGCTGGCCTGACTCATCAGAATACCAACTGGATGTTACGAATAGAAGTATGCTCAATGGCCAAGGTGGTAGCAGGCTCGCTTGCTATGTGATTCAGATACGAAGTGGGTACGCAGTTATTAGAACGAATTTGGTATGGCGTCCGTGCAAAATATGTGTGTATTTTCACACACATATTTTTTCTATATTTTTATTAACTTTTTATTTATCTTTCTGAATCTGTTAATATTAGGTAGGTCTACCAATTAAACACATATACACTTGACACCTACACACTTTTATTACACACATTTAACCTCTTCTCTCTCTATCTCTCCCATTTCACGTAACACAACACAGTATAAATAAAATAAAAATATCATAATAGTAGGTATAGCACGTCAAAGGTGCATGAGATTATATAATGTAACTAAATATAATATAACATATGGTTTGATTAGAATCGCGCTCCACTTTGAAAGATTGCGTCTCGTGTTTAGAGAGACAATCATTTAAATTGCGTGTATATATGTTTTAAGTCAACTATAAAGAAATAGGGTTTCTAGTGTGAGAAATAGGGTCGCTTTGAATTATTTTTGGTCATAGCGTTAATTTTTTTTCCGTCAATTCCTCGTATAATTGTTGTGACGATTGCTTACTAATGTATATTCAATTTTATTTTGTAATAAACAGACCGCCGACAGATCGCTATTGACCCTGATAGATGGTCCTAGAGCGACGTTAGAGTACAAAGAATAAATATTTTACGAACGTTTTAAAGAGGAAAAGAAGAAGAAAGAGCACGAATACATGATATAGAAATTATAAGCAATGTTTTTATGACACAAATAAAAAATAATGTTGTCTTAGAAATTTTAAATAATGTTTTCATAATAAAGAAATAATGTCTTAATTAAGAGTGTCGCAAATCAACTCGGGGTGTGTTGCAGATTATCAGGTTGTGCAACGAGTGTGCAGGCTCCGAAAGTTGCGGTTCTCGGAGGAATGTGATTTTGTCTACGACGAACGTGTGTTATTATTATCGTAAATAGCTTCGTCACCAAACGCCATTTTGAAAAATGCCACTTCCGCGAAACCTGGTGAAAATCTACGCTACGAAACATGAATGCCTGATTTATGAAAAGCTTCAGAATAATCTGCAAGGAATGTCGTCTTCGTGCCGAGATTATATGGAACGTATCAGTATGCGGATGCGCCTCCTCTAGCCAAGATCACGGTCGTCCCCGCCAGCCAGCCCTGAATAGCGGATGAGGCTGCGTCCGGACGAATTGGGATAAACAATGGCTCGCCATCATCTGGGGGGCGGATGCTGCATGGCACGGATCCGCGTCGTCGGACATGGGAGGTCACTCTGCATTGTGCCAGGGTGGAGAACAACGTAACCGATATTTTGCTGTCATTTTGCATTTTTTATTAGTTTATTTTTGAAGCTTGTCAGATATTTAGAAGAATCGCGAGAAGATCCCAATGAAGAATTGGTACAGATATGTGAAACATTTTTGCAGTACATATTAAAATCAATAAAAATTAACTAACTAACTAACTTGCCATTACGCCGTTTCCCCGTGGGGGTGGGCAGAGAGGATAGAGCGCCATACTCTTCTGTCCTGACATACAACTTTCGCTTCATCTACATTCATACATCTTCGCATGCAAGCTCGACGGTTGTTGAGGCTTCTAACAGGACCATCTTCCAGTATCTGGTTAATCTGGTCACGCCACGTCTTCCGTGGTCGCCCTCTCTTTCTGGCGCCGTCAGCACTTGCATTATATACCTTTCTTACCATTCTTTCCTCATTCATTCGCTCAACATGCCCAAACCACCTGAGCGAAACATTTTTGCAGTACATATTAAAGCTTGGCGAAAAGGAAACGTTATTTGACAAATGTGTAAATTACAACATTACGACGTTTAAGTATTCATTTCTAGATGAGCTTTTTTTGGATATATTTTCAGAGCACCAAATAAAAAGTAAATTTCTTTTTACGTGGTTTCAATACGTTTGATTTGTTTAAAAAAATTACTGCGAGCTTTAAATTTGAAAGAAATATGAAAAAATCAAACTCAACGCTCTTTAAAAATATGTACAATGTCTTAGGGCCGGTTGTTTCAAGTTGGATTAAAGTAAGCGTTCGTCTAAAGCATAGATATTTACGAAAACGGATCGTCTGATTGGTGGAGACCGCAAAAATCTATGCTTTAAACTTTAAACGAACGCTTACTTTGATCCAACATGAAACAACCGGGCCTTAGTAGATAAGCGCTTTACTACTAACTAGCTGTGCCCGCAGCTTTGCACGCGTAGATTTTTAGTAACTTTTTGTCATATTTTATCAATTTGTGTTTAACCTTAACATATCGATATATGTCGTCAGGGACTTTTTTATAGAGTCCTACAGTTCCGAGTCCTACAACTTCTCTATAAACAGTATTCAAATATATCTAACCTTTAAGGCAGCGTTCTTAAAAAGCGCATCGCTCGACCATTTTTTCGTTTTTAGTTGTAAAACAGCACACCACGTTTCATTTAGTTGTAAAATAGCTCACCACGAAAAGCCCTTTTATTTTAACGGGATAATAATATATAGCCTTTGTCCACCCTGAAAGACCGTTCTAAATATTGGTGAAAGAATCGGATGAGTGGTTTCGGAGATTACCTCCTACACACAAACTTACAAACTTTATCTCTTGAGGTGATTTTTTTACGAAAATGGCGCTATAGAAATTATCATTTTTTTATTTTTTTTTATTAGTATAGATAAAAATACGTTTTTACATGAAGAGACTCGATTTGGAACTAATTTAAAAAAACATCTATTGTAAAAAATATGTTTTGTTTACTAGTGGTTTTAATTATGTAGTGCAAAAGCTTGTAATGAAAATATCTTTAATCATCGGTATTTTTTAATAAATAGTACCTACGCTTGGCACGCACAGTTAACAATTTTTTGTTGACATTTAGAGTATTACGTAGAAAATGTTCTGAATATTTGTTATTATGTTAAAATGTAACATAATTGGTGTTTTTAAGTACATTTATATTCTCACTTGAAATCCGTGATATTTCTTTCATATTTTTGATTTGGTACTAGTTTTACAATTTTTTAATTGGTATTATTATATTATTATTAATAATAACAGTATTCTATCTCGGAAATCTTATTTATTATTATAATAATTATAAATTTGTAGATTCCTATTTTGATACTATACTATACTATAGTTTCATTGCCAACGTACTTTCGCAACTATGACAAGAATTTAGACAAGTGCTTATGTAATGTTGGAAATAATATTATTGACACGAGAATTTCCATATACGGATCTCCAATGTAACTCACAGGGGTTCAGAAAAGGGGATGTCGTACAATGAATAGCGTGTGAATAATGAAACATTTATTTATTCATATCTTTTATTTTATTTTCATTTATTGGTTTTCTGACAGCCATATAATTAATCAATCTTGAAAAAAAACAATAATTGATGTACAGAGTTTTGGGCCAATTACAAGAAAACACATATATACAATCGATAAAAAAATAAGAAAAAACTTGTCCAATAGTGAGTTTGTGTGAGTGTGTGTATTTGTGTGTTTATTTATTTATTTATTTATTTTGTTTTGGGAAAAATTAACAGCAATACAATCTTAAAAATTTTCCACTGAATTTAAAAATTTACTTTAACATACATTAATAGCGAGTGGAGAGGGTGAAGGGGAATGTGGGACGGGAGTAGAAGGGAAGATATAATGTACAAATTAGTTTCTTTCACAAGTGATGTGACTTATCCACTCTACTTTATACTTCAGCCCACCCGGAATAGAGACCTTTTTCATTTGCCCCGAGGCGAAAACTTAAAAAAAATGTAATAGTGAAACATCTATTTAATTCATTTTGGACTTAGGTATATATGTATGTACTAGTGATGTAACGAATATTCGCATTCGCGAATATTCGCATATTTTTGCATATTCGCATTCGCAAAGTTCGAGCGAATGTTTTGCGAATATGAACATCAGAAAAAAACATAATATTAGGTTAATAAAAAATCCATTCATTTCTTATTTTTTTATTATTAGAAAAAGTAGCTTTACCTCGTAATCACATTATCAGTCTTCACTTTACTTTATCATTTGGTATTATTTATTTACCATCTACTTGGGTAATAAAGCTTAAGGTTCCAGATCACTACTAAATAACAATTAACTTCTCATTACAACTTAGAAAACAAAAAATATAATAATGCAATGTAAACAAACAAAAACAAATTCTTCTCTGAAACTTTTATCAGTCTTTACATAAGTTTTTAATGTTATGTAATCATCTTTTTGAACGAAACTAAAACAAAAATCAAACAAAAACTATGTTTTTCAATTACAAACTATAAATAATTTATGTTTTATAAGAAAACACTTTACACAAACAAAAACAAAATTATTCTTTATGCTTCTATTAGATCAACTCGGAAATTCTCGGACAAGATGCAAATGGAACGCGCCTCGCGTGAAATCGAGCCGCTAAGCCATACATGATGGGCGTCAAATTAAAAAAAACTCAATATTCGCATTCGCTTTCGCGAATGCTCAAAAACTGACATTCGTTACATCACTAGTATGTACGTCCTTGACTTATCAACAAGTAATGGGTAGTACTATCTGTCAAATTATATATATACGAAAATTACTAATGTTTTTTTTATGAATTATTGTTGGCGTGTAGTCTTCTTCTTCTTCTTATTCTACCCCTTATCTTATTGGGTCGGGGTCCCTGCACCGCGTAGAAGGTCCAACTTTTCCTATCTTGGGCCTCGCTCGCCACGTCAGCTCAATTTAGTTGCAACCCCGCTTCGCAACAGTCCTCCAACCGTTTCCCCCAGCTTCTCCTAGGATGGCCCCTTGGTCTTCTGCCTTCTGGAATATCCGCTTTGGCAGTCTTTCTGCCGGCATCCGCAAGATATGTCCCAGTCACCGTAACTCTGATTTCTCGATAAACGTCAATAAGGGTTCTACTTCGAGACATTCCCTTATTTGAGTGTTTCTGATCTTGTCCCTTCTGGTAACTCCTACTATTCTTCGCAGAAATTCCATCTCGGTTGGCCTGAAAACTGATTTGTATACTGCCAACTTTGCTCGCTGGCTGAGCTCCGCTTTTCTAAGTACGGAATAATACAGGGATTGAGCTACCTGATTTGTGCGGCTTCTATCCTCCCATCCAATTCACTTTCTTGCTTTGTGGTATGTCAAATTTTCTCTAAATTAACCAAAATCCAATGAATATGATCATTTCTTTTTATGTTTATGTAAGTAATGAACGGGACGATATTGTATCCAATATAATGGTGAGGCATGCATGTCTCCTCTAAATATAATAGAGAACTTACATAATATATTATTACGCTGGAATGTCACTGCCCTCGCTACCCTGACACGACGTGCCAAAGGAAATGAAACAAGTTGTTTGAATTAATTCCCAACCCTTAAATAGACCGAGCGCTGAATAATTTAGTCAACATTTCAAACAAATAATATGTTCTCCACATTCGCTAGATGATATGCTAATAATACTAGTCTGTTGTGTATCTGTAACACGTATTATATGCCGGCGAGCGCTATTTTATATATTTTTTTGGTTTGCGCTACATTATATTGTATTTTCATATTTTCCAGAAAATATTACGAAAAGAATTAGCATTATTATGTAAATATTTATAAACACATATACATTTAAAACATCAAAACGTCAAATGATAATAATATTTCTTGTGGGTGCCGCCGTGACCCGGCTATGATAAATTCAACCAACAAATTGAACGGCAAAATAACCCGGAATAAATGATACTGCCTATTATGACGAGTAAACTCTTGAAGACGCCGTTTATAGCCGGGGATAGAAAATAAATTAATATTTAATCACCGAATATTGTTGATTCGTCAACTTACCTAAGGGGATATTATTCTAAAATATTAAATTCTGTTATTTTATGACATTTTCTTTGATAATGTCATTTGTAAAATATAATCATTCTTACAAGGGAATAATATTACTTTATTATTATTATTCGTATTTTGTATAATAATTTAATGATACTTTATGGTACTCATGTACCTACATTATCGTGAGGGGTGGATGCAGTCAATAAGAATATCGTTAAAAATGGAAATTTGGAATCGTTTCCATTTATTTTTACTTATTAATAGATGTAAAAATATTTCATATTTTTACCCTACAATACATACATATAAAGTAAATTTATAAAAAACTATAGAATTCATTTCTAAAGATTAATAACTACAGATTATTAATAATTTCGTTGTCTGTCCGTCCGTCTCTCTATCTGTCTGTCTGTCCCCGTAACTTCGTGGAACGTCCGTAATTTGGTTCGAATTCACGGCTAAAAAAACGAAATTAAACAGCCGGAGATGGAGCTTAAGTGCGAAGTGTGCACTTCAATGTAGTGTAGTACTACATTGTAGTAGTGATGCCACCCCCAGGGGCGCAAACCCCATCAATCACAGCCTCCCTCGCAGCTCCGGCGGAATAGTGGGGCTGACGATTGGGGAATGGAATGGAACTCCCGCTCCCGCAATGTAACTACCCTCGGCCGGGGTGAACTCAAACTCCGAAAATTGTTTAACGAACGTTTGTGAATAAAAGTTAATCTGTATTATGATCGCTCCATAAACGATGCGTGCAGTGCGCGCAGTGCCATTTCCAGTTTCAAAAATTAACGAAATCACGTGAAAAAATATTAAAGAAGCGAGATGTACAGATTATTTTATAAATTTTAATTTGTTAAAATATTACCAACATTTTTTAATACGTAAGTCATTTCAAGAATAGCGCATAATAATAAAAAAGAAATCGATAATGTTAACTCACTAACTAACTTACCATCACGCCGTTTCCCCGTGGGGTAGGCAGAGAGCATAGAGCGCCACACTCTCCTATCCTGACACACAACTCTCGCCTCATCCACACTCATACATCTTCGCATGCAAGCTCGCCGGTTGTTGAGGCTTCTAACGGGACCTTCTTCCAGTATCTGGTTAATCTGGTCGTGCCACGTCTTCCGCGGTCGCCTTCTCTTTCTGGCGCCGTCAACACTTGCATTATCTTTATTACCATTCTTTCCTCATTCATTCGCTCAACACGCCCAAACCATATGAACGACCCTTTTTTAATTCTATTAATTATGCTAAGATCAGCTTTTCATTCATTCCTAATATCTGCATTCTTTACTCTATCATAAATTGATTTGCCACACATACGTCTGAGGGATCTCATCTCCGCTGCATTCAAACTACTTTCGTTCCTCTTCTGCCAGCTCCAGGCTTCGCTTCCATACATCAGTGTTGGTACCAGAATTCCATTATGTACCGCTAGTTTTTCCATTAGAAACTATTGCGTTCAAAGCACCGTTCACCCTATTCCCGACAGTCACTCTCGTCTCTATATCTTTCTCAACATTCCCTCTTCTATCGAACATACTTCCCGAGTACACAAACTCATTTCCTACTAGAATAGTATTTATTTTCTTAAATAGTAACAATTTGATGCGAGTGTATCCGTATTAATGCGAACACGGAATACGTGTCGCATCAATATTCTTATTGCTTTCAAAATAAGATAAACGCTTGCGCTATGAAAACAGGTCTAACTTGCTGGTGTCCTAGAATGATCACTAGGCGAGCGTTATGGCCACTACACCAAGAAGCTACTATTTATACATTCATATTAAAATGCGCATTTTTATATGCATTTACATTAGAAGCAAATGATTTGAAATGAAATGCTAAAACTGCGACCTAATCGAAGTACGAATGCTATTTGCAGAGTGCTACGCAAGACTGTAAAGGAGCGCGATAGAAATGTGGGGATTAGAGACAAAAAAAAAGATTAAGGGATGACGTATTTGAACATGATTATCTAGAAACGAGTGTCGATTTGACAATTGATAACTGATGCTGTAAACATGTCTGTGGCATTAAAATCGGTTACGATGTTTTTTATCTAAGACGTAATATGTATGTAGCCGCCCGCAGAGACTAGCAAACACAAATGGCCGGGCAGCGACCTCCATAGCGGAAGACATGGCCTAGCAGCAAGCAATCGGTGACAGCCAACTTCAGAAGCCAATGACCGCGCAGTGGCCACCACCCTCCATCCAGCGGCCTCCTTAGTCGCCTGTAGGGCCAAGCCGTAAGCAACGGGCGGTACAGCCCCACGCGATGACTAGTAGACAGAAGATTGCTTAACTGCTAGTATTATTAGAAATGTCATTTATACTGAATTCTCATTCCTTTCTGGGTTTCATGGGATTGGTTTGCAGCAAAGCACATCTCTTTTTCCATTCCACTCGTCTCCGGCGATCCTCTTCAGCTCTGTGTAGGAGGCACAATTCATATCTTGGCACACCTGCTCAAGACATTCACGGCGAAGGCGCCCTCTGGCAATCTTTCCCTGTACCATTCCTTCCGGTATATTTTTGAGCAGATTTTCATGGCGTAAAATATGGCCCATCCATTTTGCACGCCTTTTCGAGATGGTATTCATTATGTGTCTGGTTTCATCGATCCTGCTGAGAACCTCTTCATTCGTAATGTGGTCTCTCCAGGAAATTCCTAAGGCACGTCTGTAGGTCCACATCTCGAAGGCTTCTAATCGGGTTTTTTTCTCTGTCGCCAATGCATCATGTCTCACATCCATACAGCAAAATACTCCACACTTGCGGAGCTTTAGGTTTATATTATTGGATTCGAAAATATTTGATTTTTTGTTAAACGCAACTTTTGCTTGGTTGATACGACTGTCAATCTCTCTAAATTAAATTAACTGAATTAAATTAGTGTAATAAACTTATTTCGGTAATAATATCATGTCGAGAGATATAACAATATCGTCTTCTTACCACCAATAAAAAACCTTCCCTCCATAACCAGATTCGTTTTATCGTCATTTTTATATAGTTTGCGTTTATCTGTCGATGCGGTTTCTGAGGACTCGATCGTCATCGGTGTTATTCGACATTACTGCCGATAATAAATTATCATTTAATGCGGCCATAAAAGGCCTACCAGCAGGACTGTTCTTAGCCAACGAGCCGCTCTCGGGCAAGTTACGAAATGCCTCCCCTATATGCTACAATTGAATTTTTGTAATCCGATGTTACACATTTTACATCAAAATTTACATATTTTATTTTTCGCATTTTAAAAAAAATATGTTTAAGTATAAATATTTGAAACCTTTTGTAACATTCCTGATTTTTTATATTGCATCCACATTATTTTCAGCATTTCTCAATCTAAAATATAAATATAATAAGTATTTTCGCTTTTTTTGTTTGTTTGTTTTCGTTTGTATCTGGGGTATTTCGATACCCCGCTTCGGACCACAAGAAAGTTTTGAATACTTAGTGACGAAAAGATTAATGTCGCTTTTGTGTAGAGAAATTTTATTCCGCCGCGCATCCAATTTCGTGCAAACGAAATAACAACTATCTAGGCGGCGCTCAATGTTTCTTTTTAATTTTAAGTCCCTGAATTTAATTATTAATTAAGTATTTTTATAAGCCACTCAGCGCATTTTATCAAACACCAGTCACAGTCAACATCTCTTAATATAGATTTTTTTTTAAATATTTCTTAATATTTAAATGAGAGTTTTTGAAAGTGCACTACCCATCAACTTTCTTCATTTAGTATCTGCACCCACTTGACATTTGGAATGCAATACCAAAAATACAAAAAATCCTCATCATATACACACGCAAACATAATATGCATTACATACGTATGTATGCACGTAGAAAAGAAAAATCAGAAGCGCAACTACTGACGAACAGTTTGCAAAGATTGCTCCAGATGCGAATTTGAAAGATACTCAAATTATTTCGGTTTTTCACCCGCGTAAAAAAATACAGTTATACATATATAGCAATTATATGCTGCACGCATAATCCCTACTTTACATGCATTTAGAGTCTTATAGGCAACGTCTATAAGACTATGCTAGCTGTATTGCACTGGCAAACACAAAAATGAAGTCCCTGAAAGCGTAGTATCCTGGATCGCTATTAAGGTTTACACATCCTATAATACGACCCTGCTTATTAGATTTCATAATTTATTTAAGGCGAGGATATTTTTATTTATTTAATCACGGTCAACGGGACTCACCTCTTTGAAAATTGCAGGTATGTTGAAAGTTACGCAAGTATTCTTCGAAGGATATTCACCGAAGTTCAATTTATTTTTAAAATCGGTAAATGATCAGAATACGTCTTCCCGAAGCGATCCGGAAGGTACCTAACTTAACTTATGTTTAATCAGGCGACTACCTGGTTTATATGGTATCAAAGATTTTTTTCAAATTTTATTTTATTTATTTTATTTTTTATTTTGCATTTGTTTTAATGTAAGTTACTAATAACTGCCACACTAGGTAAAAAATTCTAGTATAAAAATAGTATACTATAAAAAGTTCTAAAAATTGTGATATTGAAGGCAGTAATGAGAAGAGTCCTAAAATACCCAATATTACAATTACGAGTTTACAATGATCGTACGAATGTGAATGTTAATAATGTCTTGGTGTATGTTTCTTTTCAATAAGAATAGTTAGAAAATTAATTTTTAAAAGAGGAGGAGGGCGGACGAATGTATTCTATTCCAGATAACCAAATTGAAGTTACGCCGCTGCCAACATCCGCATGTCTGTGGAGACGTGATTTCCCGCAAATAGGAATCCTCGTTTTCCGTGATTCCGAGAAAACAATTGCTCGCGCGGCACTCGTAAAACCTTTTCTAACGACCATTTAATGTTCCTAGAATATAAAATCAATTTTGATTTAGCCCTAGAGCTCGTGGTCCCTCAAAGGTCTCGCGAGGAAGACCTTCCGGAAGAAAGGATCCATCGTGTGAACCTATTTTTACGAGTATTAACAAAACCTCGCTCTCAAAATTGAACATCGAAGCATTACAGTTTGACGAAGGTAAACTACCCGGTGGACGAACAAAACCAGAGTAAAAAATATGAAATAAACTCAAAATTCAGGCAATGTCACAATGCACCATGCCTGGATTACCAAAATGGTGAAACACTGAAAGTTAATATTTTTACGTGTGCAATTACTTGGTGATCTGGTATGAATTTATTTATTCAAAAATAATAGATAAAGCCAACTATTCGAGTGATGAAACATAAGCCATTTTCAATAGTCCTTCAGTATTATTTATTCACTCGGCGGTTAAGCCTACCCCGTTTTTCAAATCATATTTTCTATAAATTTTGTACGAAAAATTGTCGCATATATGTCTAATCCAAAGCGCCCGAATAGTTAAAAAATATTTATTTAGTGAAAATCATTTAAAGTTTTTCATTTTACGCATATATTTTTTTTTGATAATTAAAAATTATCAGTGCTTACGGTAAATTTTAGGTTTCGTTTATACATATTACGCGAATAAAAGAAATTTTGCATAATATTTTATGAATATTATTAAATTCGCGTAATAAATTATAATTATAATACTATTCGTTAACTTATTACGCGAATATAATATAATTCGCGTAATAAGTTTTACGAATAAAAATCCTACAAATGTGTAATACACGGGTAACTTATTGTTACACGGGCAGTGTTACAATAAGTTACCCGCTTTATTTTTAAATGTTTATCACTACGTGTCAAAAATAGCTCAGAATATTTCATGAATGTGGATAGTATCTGGTTATAGTTATAGTTTCCACCCACCTCCTAGGATCCACTTCCTGTATTCAATATATCGTTTGAAATAATTTTTCTTTTTTAAGACCAGTCCTACCCTCTAATATCTACGGCTCAAATATACATTGCTTTTATGTATGAAAATAAAACTCTCGTTTTTGGTCCTACTCGTTTCATTTAATTTACTTAAAACGCGTTTCGCCTTGTGAGGGCATTATTAGTCTTGCTTATATATTTTAAACTCAAAAGATTTTAATTTATATAATTTATATAAAATAACTTTGTAAACACTACTTTTTTATTGAAAAAAAAATCAACATGTTTCGTAGCCAATGGCTTCTTCATCAGGAAAAAAATGTTTTAAAAAGATTTTGCACATAGGGCTATCAGTTCTGTAATTTTAAGTCCCATGTTTTAGAATACTCACTCCATCTTCTCCTTAGACATTATGTGTTTCGTCTTAAAGCGTACACAGTGAAAGGCTTTAGTTTGAAAAATCCTTCTTTTGTGACCTTTTGAATCTTGACCCTATTCTCCATTGTGCCATTTAGACCAGACTACTGGGCATCCTTTCCTTCGAGATTTTTTCTTAATCTCGATGTTATCTTATGTAGACGTCTGTGGCTTGTTTGAAAGTCTCAAGTATGATACTGTATTCTTGTCTAGATATGATTAAAATCTCCTCTTTTCTGTTATCGGTTCACTCCCTTTCAGTTCATAAATATTTCTAATTACTTGCGTACCACTTGTGCTTTGCTATGCCATATTAAGGGACAACACAAGGCAAGTGTTTGACTATATCTCATTTGTGGAGACGAAAATGAGGCATGCACAAATGCACATGGATACCATGCGAAAATATTGCATTTTCCACACCGTAAATTAACATAACTTAAAAAAAAACACATAATAATAGTCATCATCAATAGCATTTATTTATTTTTTCAGTATTTTATGATTAATTAATAAATGGTAAAAAACGTAAGAATCAATTTTTATTTATTTACTTATTTTTACGCCTAAGGGGCTTTTGCAGGAAATAACATGAATGTACAATAGGTGTAATAAAATAGTGCGATTATACATAGTAACTTAAATTTGTTAAAATAAAATTCAATAAAACAAAATAAGACAAAATACAGTTGTAAAAAAGGATTAATTAATTCATTGCAAATTTTTACATGAAAAATATTAATATACAATTAATATTATATAATAGTGCAATATATTATAATTTAAATGTTAAAATAAAAATCCATTAAAAAAATTAAAAATAATTCATGCATTATAAAAAGAAAACACGTAAGGTAAACTTATATGTAAATGTATAAAACATGAGTAAATTTTTGTCAGTATACTTTCTAGATTTCATCCAAACCAATTTTGTACGATTTGGTTATTTACATATTTTTCAAATAAATATAGAACTTTACGACTCCAACAGAAACGTACGATTCTAATATTTACTTGTAGCGAAATGTGCATTGCATAATGATTGTTTTCTACCCTTGGAATGGTAACATTTCACACTTTTCATTAAAAGTCGATTTCGTCTCAAAATTGTCATTTAATTGGCTATAATTTAGCGTACATTTAGCATAGATAAACTTCGTACGCCGATTGTACCTTCAAATAACGCTTTAATTTTTTACACCTTCCACAATTCTAACGACAACACTGGATATCTGGCACATTATTTTACTTTCCCATCACAACATTCTAGAATTTATTTTACAAAATACGTGCACACAAATTTCCTAAATCCTTCAGTATCTTATAATTTTTGCACCGGATAAATTTCTGTGATATTTTTAATTATAATATACAACGATCGACACCCGATCAATATATATGGCCCATTTTAATTTAAAATTAAAAATATGTCCTTCGTCAGCCATAATAAAAGCTGAAATGTAATTCGAAGCGGTTTTGTGTGGACGTCTCCCCGCGCCGCTTATACTTATACGAGTTTAAATTGCGCGGGGAGGATGACCACTTTAGGATAAAAAATAGCGAATTGGGTGGCAAAAGTGTAGGACCAATATGGGAGGTATGTGCCCTGGGTATGTGATATATTATGATGTACAGGGTTATTCGTAAAACATTAATAACCTCGCAGGACTATATTCCTGCCCTGATTATGAGTCGAAAATGTTCAAACTATTATGACCTAATATCAATAATTAAGGAGATATGCGACATCAAAGTTTGCATTTTTTTTCCAATATTTCTGACTTATCACGTATATGAAAAATTCATTCCCTTTAATACAAGTCAAATAAAAAAATAAAAACCTTCGAATTCCAATTGGAGAACATTCCAATTGGAATTTTTCAGGATTTTTATCATTTTATTTAACTTGTATTGAAACGAATGAATTTTTCGTAATTGATATGAGTTACTGTAATAATAGTCCTGCGAGGTTATTAATGTTTTACAAATAACCCTGTGTATGGCCATTTTCACTGACTTCGACGAGTATTGCAATATTGTAAAACACTCGTGAGCAAGCAAGCGGTCGAGAGAATCTACCCTTGTCTCGGGAGACCACTAAATTAGTGCAAGTTTTTATAAAAAATAGCATTCTTTATTCCATTTATTTTGTAAAAAAAAATTCTCCAAATTTTATATCCTTTTATTTTATTTATTATTATTTTATTATTTATCTTTATAATTTAGTTCCACACATAATGTTGTGTGGGCTAATACATGATTTCACTTGAACATGTTGCATTTCATCTAATCATTTAAAAGTATTTATAATATAATTTTTGCACTTCAGTTTAAACCTCCTTATATTCTCCATGTTTTGAATTTCCTTTGGCAGGCTATCGAAGATTTTTATACCTTGATACATCATACAATTTTGTGAGATGTTTTTCTTTTTCTTTGGTAGTCTTATGTTGTCGCTTCCTCTTGTATTGTAGGAATGAAAATCCTTATTCTTCTTCATCCTGTCATCAAAGTATTTGGGTAACTAATCCATGTTTAATTTTAAATATTTGGACCATTACATTATATATTATTCTTTGATTTACAGTTTCCAGTCCTAGGGCATTCAATATTTTTGTTATTTTAGTTCTCCTATTACACTTCAGTATTATGCGCATCGCCCTGTTTTGTACCATTTGTAGTTTCTTTAGCATTTCTTCGTTGCTTATAACTAATATACTGGAACAATAATCTATGTGCGGGAGAATCATAGTATTGTATATTAATAAACTTGTATTTCTATTTATATGTCTTCTTATTCTTCCAAGTAAGGACACTTTTTTGCGATTTTGTTCACCACAAATTCAGTATTTTTTGTAAATGTTAGTTTTGAATCTATAATTACACCTAGGTATTTTATACTGTCTACGATTTCTAATATCGCATTTTCTAGTTTCACATTATATTTGGTTGTTCTTTTTTGCTTCCAATTATCATACATTTTGTTTTTGAAACATTTAATTTAAGTTCGTTGAATTGGAGCCATTTTGATATTTCCTCCAGTTCTTTATTTATGAAGATGTTCTGTGGCTTTTTTCCGCACCTAAAGAGAAACCGTGTTGCTCAAATAGATTGTGGAGTTGGATTTTTATGTTGTTATTTATTTTTATAAATTCGCCGGGCAGCGTCAGAACATGTCCGTGCATATTACGTCCGTTCTAAGTGAGTTAATTAGTCTCACGGGAGAATAAACGTCACGGCGGAAAATGTCTAATTGAATTCTTCTGGCGGAGGTCTTGGATTGAAAACGATTAGCTAATAAAATGTTAATTAGAAAATTCCATTTCAGATCCGCTCATTTGTCATGGACCGAGCCGAGACGGAACTAAGGGCTTTGGAAATATTTCAACCTTGGTGGTTTCACTTTTTACTCCCTTTATTTTAACTCGTGGCGTCTGCTTGCTTGCTTGCCGTCGAAAAAACTTTGGATCGATTTTTAACCCTTTTCCCGTGATCCAATCGAGCTGAAACTTGACAAGTAGACTCGTGGCGACGATCAAGAAGATCTATCAAATTTTCGTTTAAAAAAAATAATAATTATAGTATAATTTCGGATTTTTAGAAATTTTATTTGTTTTTTACAAATTGGAATCATTACAAAAGTTTGATTACTAGCAACGGCGGCCGGATAACGTCGAGGAATATTTTCTAAATTTGAATTACTCCGTCGGATTACATAATAGGTACTTCACTACGAATGTCGAAAATCTAAATTGACTGACAAATGTTTTTAGAATTTAATCCTCAAAGCATGAAGTGTCTTATCAAAGCTCAAAACATATGACATTTTAGAAATATATTAAATTACTGTAAGCTTAGTGTTATGTTATATGTTTTAATTCGTCTTTAATTGTTGTTATATTTTACAAAGAAAGGGAGTATAATAAACACTTGGTTTTTATGGGTTACTTTTTTCTTTAATTATTTTATTATTTCTCTTAAGATCTTTGTGTACCTACCTCTATCATAATCGATCTGTCGTAGCTGTCTATAACTATTGCAATTCTAATATTCAATATACATAAAAGTGACGAACTAACTTACCATCACGCCGTTTCCACGTGGGGGTAGGCAGAGAGGATAGAGCGCCATACTCTTCTGTCTCGACATACAACTTTCGCTTCATCTACATTCATACATATTTGCATGCAAGCTCGACGGTTATTCAGGCTTCTAACAGGACCATCTTCCAGTACCTGGTTAATCTGGTCATACAACGTTTTCCGTGGTCGCCCTCTCTTTCTGGCGCCGTCAACACTTGCATTATATATCTTTTTTACCATTCTTTCCTCATTCATTCGCTCAACATGCCCAAACCACTTGAGCGACCCTGTATTTATTCTATGTATTATGCTACGATCAGCTTTACATTAATTCCTAATATCTTCATTCTTTACTCTATCATACATGGATTTGCCACACATACGTCCAAGGGATCTCATCTCCACTGCATTCAATCTACTTTCGTTCCTCTTCTGCCAGCTCCAGGCTTCACTTCCATACATTAGTGTCGGTACCAGAACTCCATTATGTACCGCTAGTTTTTCCTCGGTAGACATATTTCTATTAGAAATTATTGCATTCAAAGTACCGTTCACCCTTTTTCCGACAGTCACTCTCCTCTCTATATCTTTCTCAACATTCCCTCTTCTATCGAACATACTTCCCAAACTCATTTACTTGTTCCAAACATTCATTGCCTACTAGTATTTCACACGTTGTCTTACTTTCCTCCTTCTCAAATACCACCACTTTTGACTTCTTTACATTCATAATAAGGTCACTTTCCTTGCATACATCATACATCCTGCTCACTAGACTTTGTAAGTCTTGTTCGCTATTTACCATTAATACTGCATCATCCATGTACAGAAAACAGCATACAATCAAATTACTCATTTTCACATAAAAGTACTGCGTCTTAAAATAAATTAGATAAATCTCATCACCCAATATTGGAGGCTGCATGCGGTAGCATGCACAGGAACGCACTGTACAATCCAATAAGCAAATTCGAAATACCCCACAAGCCGATCAATCTAGTTAAGCCAACAATATCCCCAGTAATTTGCAGACTCGAGAGTGGGGGTGATCTGTCCGAGCCCTTTGAAGCCCTTTACGGGTTGAAACAAGGAGATGGAGTGGCGGGCCTCTTATTGAATATAACTATCTAAAAAGTTATTCCAGGCTCGTGCATTGAGATAATGTGAACGATATTCGAACGGTATAGCGAATGACATTAACATTATAACAAAACCCCTGGAGGCTCTACGAAATACATTGTATAAAATGCATATAAACCTTAAAAGATCCGCCAAAAATATACATTTGGTGATAAAGAAGACCTAATTTATCGTCATTGGTGACATTCAACTTATGCGGAAACTCAAACATGCAAAGGTTCGCTATAACAATAATACTGCAGAAAACGCAATTTAAATGCTCATCGCAACATAATTTCCACTTCCAATTTTATTAAATCTCGATAGCTGTCCAGAAAAACCTAAATTTTAGTGTATAAAACGCCTGTCAAACCTGTGCTTGCAAATGACTTAAGATATGGGCACTGACTTAGAAGGATGAGTGTACAGTAGACTTTGAAAATGGCGTAGAGCTACAGGTATAAATTGTTTGATGAGATAAGGTGTATGAAGACTTCCTTGGTTAGTCTATACGGAAAGAATGTCAGACAATACCAGCAGGGGCTTGGGAGTCTGTTTTAGAAATCCAGGAAAGATGAGAAACGACACGTGGTGACGGAGAAAAATTCTTGAGGTGGCCAAGACCTACCGGGTATTGCAGAGCCAATAGTGATGATCTTTATACTCCAGTTTAGGACAACATACCATGTATTGTTATTAAATAACAGGGAATGATACTTAACTCCCTATATTAATCAGTTTCTTTCATTGTTTACTCTTCTTTTCCCTCGCTTCACCCCAATTCACTGTCGTCGTCGGCTGGTGGGGTCAGCTCTCCTCCTGGGTTGTAGGTTCTTCTGTCCTGGATAACATCACACAATCAGCGTCTCTGCATTTGGCTATCGGTTTGCACCTACACATGAATCATCTGGATGTAATTCAGGGAATAACAATCTGATCAGATGCTCTGCGTCCAACATGGTCATACCATCTCAATTGCCTTTCTTTCATCTTGCTAGTGATGTTTGTGACACCCAGGCTTCGACGAATGCCTGAACTTTTTATTCTGTCTCTTAGAGACACTCCACATGACCATCTCAACGTGATATTTTCCATTTCTCATTAATCTATATTGAATTATATATTATTTTATATGTAAATTAACTAAATAAATAAAAATAACTTGGTTAAACATCACGTATATTTATTGTCAAATCCAACCGGGTTTCGCTACGACCGTAGCTTCTTCAGGGAGAATCTTAAATGCCTAAACATTCAAAAATGATGTGCTTATACACTAGTGTGAAAGGACGGAGTGCCAATAGTGGGGGTAGGGGTTGGGAGTTCGCAGGGAATATTACTATTAAGAGGGAACATATTTAAAGGTGGACTAAAAGATACATTTACTAGATTATTAATGATTTTAAGATTCATATTAATGGCTTTTCTTATCTCTAATGCCTCTAAATTATCTAGTCTTATTACCTGTTCCGTTTTTATGAATAATACTAAAAAATTCATAATTAGTAATAGTATAGACTAATTACTCCCTTTATATTAACTCGTGGCGTCTGCTTGCTTGCTTGCCGGCTTGCCGTCGAAAAAAGTTTGGATCGATTTTTAACCCTTTTCCCGTGATCCAATCGAGCTGAAACTTTGCAAGCAGACTCGTGGCGACGATCAAGAAGATCTATCAAATTTTCGTTAAAAAATAATTATTATTATAGTAAAATTTTGGATTTTTTGAATTTTTAATAGTTTTTTCAAATTGAAATCTTTACAAAAGTTTGATTACTAGCAACGGCGGCCGGACAACGTCGCGAAATATTTTCTAAATTTGAATTACTCCGTCGGTATACATAATAGGTACTTCACTACGAATGTCGAAAATCTAAATTGACTGACAAATGTTTTTAGAATTTAATCCTCAAAGCATGAAGTGTCTTATCAAAGCTCAAAACATCCGACATTTTAGAAATATACTAAATTACTGTTAGTTTAGTGTTATGTTATATGTTTTAATTCGTCTTTAATTGTTGTTATATTTTACAAAGAAAGGGAGTATAATAAAAACTTGGTTTTTATGGTTTAGTTTTTTTATATTTATATAGCATAGCGGGAGCACAAAATATTCGACTACTCTTCTCATAAACCGTTGATGTCTCCCGTATCGACCACCTTCGCACCGAGCCCTGAAATACGATACGAATTGGACAGCCAAAGTTTAATATAGCTAAGTACTACTTGCCGCGTTCTTCGAGTTTCACTGGATTCTGGTCTACGGTCATTTCTAATTAGTAATTACTTATTTACACAAGTTATGAGTTCACTTATTAGTGATTACTTATTAATGGCCTCTGTGACAAAGGTCGGCTAAATAAGATACAAAATATGTAAGTTTCATACGTTTTCTATCAACTTCAACAGTGTAATACAATTTTTACGAACCGGCGACCATTGGATCACTGGACAAGTGTCCTAATCGTTAAACCAGAAAGCATGTCACAGTGTATTGAAATATGTATAGAAAAAAAAATATAGGCGCCGAATAATTATAAGATATCCATATATTTTGAATAAACTACGCTACATTCGATTATAAAAGTCGACGCTTCTAGAAAACTACATGAATCCGCAGAAGATTCTATATTCTTATAGTATTTTTACATTCTAGTTTCAATATAGTAATTATCACTGGCAGAATACTGTTAAATGGACACTTACCAGTCCTACCGTAATAGTATGATAAAATTAATTTTGATTCTTTTCGAATTCTGTAAAAAAACATAACAGGAATTTATATAAAAGTACTTGACGCTATTTTTTTCGATTGTTTTGTACGTTAGCAAATTTGAAAATAAGTATTTAATTCAAAATGAAATTGAACGCATAATATTTTTCACTGTTTTAATTATTTATCTAATGTAATGTAAGTTTTAAGTTATATTCGATTAAGTTGAAAAAAATGCCATCAATTAAATAAAAAAATAAAATATTGTTAATCACTAACCAGCGTTTATACGACCTGTGTAATGATACTTTTCTAGACTTGACCAAAAATATTGCCTAAGACCATACGTAGTAGAAATTAATCGTACCAAAACAAGAAAGGCAAAATTAATTACTATACATTTGTAGATGGAATATTCCACTTAATAATCTCTTCCGGAAAATTGACCCTCGCCTTTAAACTACCTGTGTACCTACATACTTGCACAATACGTAACATACCAAAACACTGTAAGCTAAAAAAGTAAAAGCTTACATTTGTTAATATTATATTTTTTGATAACGTTTGACGGTAGTAAGTATTTTTGACCCTTCTTGCAATTATGGTCGAAAATGGTTTCAAGATGTTTTGATCGTTATTAAATTTCTTTACCTCTTTCTTCCCGATATAAGGCTAAAGTACGGCGCGCGGGAATACAATCTGTCTCCCTGTTTAATTAGAAATAGCAGCTATCGGTTTTTATTTATTATTTTTTATACGGAATTGCACAATATCTTGGGGCGCTTCGCCACCGCACGCGATATCCGCGCAGTATTGAATATTTTTTATACATTTTTTCATCTCGAGTATTCTACTAAGACTTTTTATGATTATTTCCAATATTAGATAAATGTAACACCAAATCTTTGTTGTAAATGTTGTCGATATTTTGATCGTCATTGGATTTTTTTACTCTTATCTTTCTTTAAATTGTTGATTACATTATATTGTGTTTTTGAAGTTGTACCTCTTTAGGCGCGTTAAGGGTTAAATTTTTGGTATACAACGGAATGCGCACGCACGCGATGGAAGTTTTCAGGCCGTGAAGTTAACGTAGAACAGTGGTCTGTAATCTGCGGATACCTCTTTAGTTGTAATTTCTTGCGGCTGGTTTGTTTTGCGTTTCCTCACGTTAAAATATTTCTGCATTTCGCTGTACTTTGGCGGTTGTGCTATGAAGTGACGGGTTATTTATTTAATGTATGCCAAATAAGTATAACTTCTAAAGCGCGTACGTAAATACGCGCGCCAAATTTTTATCGCGTTTCACTTGTACCTAGTCTCTGACACATTTTTACATCTAGTAATTAAAACATAAATTAACATAGCACTCAAACATAAATATTCCAAAAATATACCAACATAAATAACCATAAATAGAAACACATTTTCATATCCGGCACAAAGTAAAGAAATAAAAATAAATAAACATGAAACGACATGACACGATCATACATCAAACTTACTTTTCACATATTTTGCACTTAACCTGCGAAAAGTGGTGAGACTATATACTTCTTTCACATCTGCTGGTAGTTCATTGAACAATTTAAGACCTTTATAGTACAAACTATTTTGTGTTCCTGCCAGTTTCGTTTGTGGAAGCCTAAAATACCTCCTACTTTTCGCAGGATCAGTGTGGAAATTGTATTTCATGTTGTGTACCATATGTGCATAAAACAGGCTGGAATCGTGCGATTACAAAACGCGCGTTTCAAAACATGCAATTTGTGTCATGTGTTCACACAGTCGCGGTTAATAAGCGATTTGTGCGCGCGAAAATAAACGTCAGTTTGACAGCATCGGTGCCGTTCTCCATCTTTGAATATCAGAGATATATTCGCTCATTACTTTGTGAACGACGGCCGTGTTCTATGGTAAGACACAAAAATATCATTCTAAATAAATACCTACTTACCTAAAATACTATTTTTTTCCAACGTGTCTTCACCATTTCCAAATATCTCTACCAACTCCTGCCAAGCTTGGTTCGTGGCATATTTGAGTAATCCTTACACTGAAGATCC
Organism: Agrypnia vestita; assembly: GCA_016648135.1. Classification (NCBI taxonomy): domain Eukaryota; kingdom Metazoa; phylum Arthropoda; class Insecta; order Trichoptera; family Phryganeidae; genus Agrypnia; species Agrypnia vestita. The sequence continues at coordinate 22,403 of JADDOH010017790.1, forward strand.
CATATTGCAGGTCTTTTCTCCACTTCATCAATAAAAAGTTCAGTGTCAAAGCGATCCATAACCATAGAAAAGAGAATATAATCCGCGCGTGCTCCTGTTGTGACATGGGAACCGCGCGGTGTCCGCAACGCAACTGAACGCTCTCGAAAGGCTCTATAGTAATAGAATCGCGCGGACGCCTCGCGAGTCTATTTTATAGCGGTTGGGTGGCGGGCACCGCTCGGTTAGACTAGCGGCGCGGTTGTGTCTGAACGATCATACACAACAGTGTCTATTTTATAGCGGTTGGGTGGCGGGCACCGCTCGGTTAGACTAACCGCGCGGTTGTGTCTGAACGAACCTACATAAATAAGACCCGCGCGGATCCCACGCGATTCTGAAACTGCGCGGTTCCCGCTGTGTCTGAACAAGCACTTATTGAAGTGCCCTTAATTTTAATAGAAAAACACTATTACCAAAATTGTCGGTTGCCGTGTTTTGGCGGGCGGATCTCGGTATGTGTAGTATGCCGTTTGTGGTTGTAGTTCCTGATCCGCAGATCCTGACACACATATACACACATACAAACATGTCATCGGCACATGGCGGATTCTATTTTCGTCTTGAGGTCAATACTAAATCAACAAACAATCAGATCATTCTAGCGCCGAGATAATTAGACCTGGCTCTGTGCCCCGCACAGGGAGCAGGTCCAGCCCTCTCTACAAAAAATGTACATTATTTACTGTTAATGTATATATGTATAATTAATCGCTAGCTTTCCTGCCCGGCTTCGTCCGACATTTTGAATTAATTGCATATTCACTTACTTATATTTCGCCGAAATACGTAAAAAAATGAAATCTTGCAAGAATAAAAAGAGCCTTAGTAATAAATCATCACAAATTATTTATTCAAGGCTAGACTTTCAAATATTTTACGCATGTTCTTTTAAAATTCTCCTTTTTTAAAATCATTTTCTTTTTTTTTTTGAAAAATAAAGCGTCTTATTTTTTGACACTTAATTAAATATTTCAAAGCTTAATATAATAATAAGAATAATTTGATTCGAACTGAAAATTGTTCTTTGACTTATAACTATATATACTTATAATAAGACTGAATCAGCTGTGTAAATTGCACGACACCAAAGAGCACCATTAGAAAGATTTTTGTTGCTTCATACAATCAATCTTTTCGCTTATAAATAAGATACTTATTATACCTACAGCCCAAATATTCGCTTTAACATAACAAATAAGAAAGCATAAAATAAGCTCTAACATTTAAGTGTTCATTGTGACATTTACCACGTCATATGGTACGTAAACAGAATACGGTATTGGCAGTAGCAAAAATTGTATTTATTCACTGGCTGTCATTTGACTTTTGCAAAGTGCGGACATCTAATTTTGAGGTTAGTGACATGTATGTTAAAATGTTAAATTGCGTGATTCTCATAAATAATTTAAATTTAAAAAAAGTGTGTTAACTTGTAAATGGAATAGCAGCCACCGCACAGAAAAGGCAATCTTTATCACATAAAATTGTCGTAGGTATTAAGGGAAGAGAATTATACGAAAGTGCAGACTAAGTGACTCTTAAGGGGATGGAAATTATGCTAAAAAAATTGCTGCTTTTTATATGCCGTGCATTTAATCATAAAAAAATTGTGAAAAATTCTAACTAATATTTGGGGCCGGTTACTTTTCAGTAGTGACGGTGGTAGATGAGAAAAATGCATAGATTTTTGCGAAAATAACTTGTTTGATTGGTGAAAATCTGTTTTTTCTCAACTATTACTAACTTAGTTCAAGTTTAAATTATATTGAATCTAAAATTTATCTATATAAAAAGTACAATTAAACATTTATGTATTTACTATACCCGAGGTAAGTTTGTAGAAGTCCATAATCAACATTGTCCGAAAATATAGAGTAAATTGGATGATTTAAAGTAGTAAAAGAAAAACGAATTTTCGCAGATTCGACAGCATACGTTGGGTCCGTCGATATGTATGAAAATATTATAATAACACACTTGTTTGATTCTCGGCCGTATTAAAAAAAAAAAAATTGCTATTTTGGTATCTTGGCAATTATTGTATAACATTGTAATGCCGTCAATGTTGACCTTTTATGTTTGACAGGTTTGAAATTAATGAATTCAATCAATCGGAAAGCTTTAAAACGAAAACAAACGTTAGTTATTTACAAATTGTTAATAACTTAACGCAGAGGCATCAGTGAGAAGAAGAAGCATGACTTTTTTCTAATCATATATTTTGATAAGAAATACGTCATATTCCTATCACAATAATTAATAATTAACATATTATTCAGATTTTAATATTTCTGCCAAATAAATATTTAATTTCCATTTTTTTCCGAATACATGTTTAAATAAAAGTCATGCTTCTTGTTCTCACTGCACGCCCCTGCCCTAACGTTTGTTTACTTTTAGAGCTTTCTGAACGATTGAATCAATTAATTTCAAACCTGCCAAACGTAAAACGTCAACATTGACGGCAATACAATTCAAGATATCGAAATAGCAATATTGCTATTTTCAGAATACGTAAATAAGTCTGCTTTTTTAGGGATTACACCATCAGGTAGCCTGAAATTTTCATTTACTTGAGATGCGTTTGCCTTACGGGACCACTTCTTCAATAATTTACATTTCCATAAACATGAAACTAAGATTAACAAATTACAAATGAGGAATTTTTGCTTTCGTATAATCTTGAGTTCAATTACAATATTTCTCAACACGTGTTATATATAATACAATCGTCCGTATTCTGAAAATAACAATGTCTGGATCTTTGAGATCTTTATCCCAACACTTAATAGACGATAATAAAAATTAAAAATGTCCAGATTGGATTTTATTTTTCTACGGCTCAAATACACGGTATTAATAGATTGTTTCTTACAAACGTATCAATTTCTTCATCCACAGCGTCCAGATGAAATATCATGGCTAAACTTGTCATGACCGCGTTACCGCGTATTCAAATCTTCCCATCTTGACATTTGACAGATAACAATTTACATCTTTCTCCCTCCCTCTATATCTATCTCATGTAGAAACTTACAGGAATAAACACCGACGTAAATCTATGTCTCGTTTATTTTTTTTTATTATTGTCGTTTATTAAGTGTTGGGATAAAGATCTTAAAGATCCAGACATATCTGTCAAATGTCAGGATGGGAAGATTTGAATACGCGGTAACGCGGTCATGACAAGTTTAGCCATGATATTTCATCTGGACGCTGTGGATGAAGAAATTAATACGTTTGTAAGAAACAATCTTTCTTATATCATCTTTTAAAACAGTGTATTTGAGCCGTAGAATTACAAAATCCGCTCTGGACATTTTTAATTTTTATTATCGTCTATTAAGTGTTGGGATAAAGATCTCAAAGATCCAGACATTGTTATTTTCAGAATACGGATGATTATGTATCTGGTTTTGAAAAATATCCCGTGTCCCAGCTTGACGATTTCATAATATGCGGCCCGCCGGCAATTGCCCAATCGCTTATTGTCTGGCGGCGGCCCTGGGCACATCCCAGGGGTAACCGGAAGTTCCGGGGGCAGGGGAGGCCAATTAGACCCGCAGTGTTGTCCCGGTGCCGGTGCCCGCTGTGCGGTCATCGCGCAAGTAGGACGAAAGTGGACGTGTGTGGGAAGGCCGCGCTATGATTAGAAACGATTGTAATGAAAGGGGGGAGTTGAAAGACTGAATAGGTGGATCTAAAAATAAATTTAAAAGTATTTGCTTAATTGAATGCCCGATCAGATGCGGCGCGTCAGAAGGCGGGGTTAATTACAAAATATCATTCATGTACCCGCAATTTTAAATAAACTAAACCGTAATTGTGGGATATACAAGCTAAGGCAGCAATATCAAAAATAAAATTATTGCAGTCGTCGAAGATTACTAATTTATAATGTACTGAATTTGAGATTTTACAGGAAACATGATTTTGGAAGAGATAGATACATAAAAACTAGAATTGAGTATTTAACTGTAGCTGGTTGCGGATATATTATACGAACCTTATGTTTTTCCGGGAAACGATTCTCGACGTTTCGTTGAATTCTTATTCAACGACATCAGGAGGATATATAAAAGTAATCGAAAGCAGTAATCAGTCCGCCCTCTACCTCCGCGGGTAAAGGTCGTCTTCCTGATGACGTTGAATAAGAATCCAACGAAACGTCGAGTATCGTTTCTCGGAAAAACGTGATCATGAACTTGGTAGTTTTGTGAGTCTCCAGTTATCATTTACTCCTTTCGATAGTATGGTCGTGACACAAACACAATATAACTTCGATTGTTCTGTAAAAATTAAATTGCATTTGATTTTTTGAACCGTCAAATCTTTAAATTTGATCAAAACATAATCAAACGAATTAACTTTGTTTATCACCACTTAATTTTTGGTAAAAGCCAACCGGTTTTTTTATATTGGAAAAACGAGTCGCAATTTTCTAAATTAGGATTAAAAAACACATAAGATGCTTGAATAATTTAAATTTTTCAGAATTTTCCAATCATATTATTGAGAATAACCATATTGTTGATAAAAATACAGGAGTCAGGATCACATTGATAGTAAAAGTAGACGTTTAAATAATTTAGAAATTAAGAAATCCATAAATAATAATTAATGTTTTATAAATAACCAAAAAATCTAACTTACAGTCCTATCTCGAATATGTTCCCTTTCACCCTAGCACCTGTTTCTTTCCCACCCTCCACTATTTACCCCATTTGGACACTTGAAACCGAGGTATGATTGTTCATAATTTGTAAGTTTTATTTAGCATTAATTATACCCTGACGAAGGAACGTTGTTTCCGAAACTGGTTTGTTTTTACCAAAAATTGAGTGCTGATAAGCTAAGTTAATTCGTTTAATTGTATTCATAATGAATAACCACAAAGTAATAGCAAAATACAATTGATCAAAACAATTACTTATTTACAAAATTTACCGCTTGGCTAAATTCGTAACCTGTCTGACCCGCTATCCCTAATTCAGAAAATAGTTAAAAATCACACTCTCACAGACACACGATATCTACCTGATTCTTGAGGCATTTGCATACTTTACTCGTATTCACGTCGTATTTCCGTATGGCTTAGTAAAGAAAGAGAAATATGCATATGCATCTTTCACTTCTTCGCAGTGACTTACAAAGGTTTTTTTTGTAAGAAACAATTATTAAAGTTATTAAAAATAAAAAATATGTTTGACTTTGAGAAATTCGAGAGCGCACAACTTGAAGTGTAATAAATTATCGGATGACGTTGATCTAGATAAAAGTCAATGGCTACGGAAAAGTTTTAAATCGTACCCACCCACACCTGAAATCCCAAACCTTAATGTCGCACTTTGGATCGAGTTTTAAATCCTCGTTAGTAGTCTTCGAGCTGTTCTCGCAACATTTTCTCGTCTACTTTACAGAAAATATTTCCTAGGAAAATATTAATATTCAAGTTTGTGTTTACTGGGGTAATATGCCGTGTTGTTACGATCTTTCGGGCCAACGTTTCGGATCCCATTGCAGGGTCCATCATCAGGGCTGATGTGTTGTCTTGAATGTTGGTGTTGTGGTTAAGTATCGGCTTGCAATACCGTGCCGAAGTCATGATGTGTTGTATTGTGTTGTATGTATGATTCATCTGTTGTCAGATCACTATCTCTGCGGAGTCTGCGACGAGAATGACTTTGAAGCGCCGGATACCAAGATGTTTTTAATTTGAGACCATCATCTCTATTAATGTTTATCGGATGCTTGTAGATTTCTAGTGCTTCCTTGATAAGACGCGCATGGTGACTCTTAGGCTTTCCAAGGATTTTCGGTTCGAATGCAAAATGATGGCCGGTATCCAGAAAATGCTCAGCCAGTGCTGATTTTTCTGGATGACCGAGTTTGCATGCCCGTTTGTGCTCGTTGACCCTTTTGGAAATGGTACGCGCCGTTTGCCCCACGTATACTTTATCGCAGTCTTGACAATCGAGTCTATACACACCGTCTGTTTCTAAGCGATCTCGATCCTTTGCTGATCTCAATATTAATATTGAATTATTAATAGTATTAAATTCACTCGTTATTAGTGACACTACGAATCGTAATAAATTCATACATAAACCGTGTAATTTCTTGGTAATTTAACCGATGTAAATGTAGTAATTAAACAGTGCTAACATGCCTCTGATCCGCGATAAAAAATTACCTGACGCATCTCAGTTGGGACGAGCATATTCTACCGACGATAAAATGTTCCGAGTTCAAATCCCGGCGACAGCCAATTTTTCTCGGAAAAAAGATTTCGCCAACTTGTTTTGAAAATTTTTTACATTTTGTCATTTTTTAAATTCTATAATATTTACGAGTATACACAACTTACAAGGTACAGACTACGGATGATCGATTGTGACGGAAAAACTGTACAGATTAGTTACTTTAAATTATATCGTAGTTAAACTTTATCAGTTCAGGTAGAGAGGATAGAACGCCACTCTCCCATCCTGACATACTACTCTTCTCTCATCCACGTTCGAAAGTTTTGCTATCCATGCTTGACGATTTTTGAGGCTTTTAAGAGGATCATCTTTTAGTATTGGATTTACCTGATCACGGTATGTTTTTCGCGGGACTTCTCTGTTTCTGATTTGTTCATTCTACGCGAGCACATCTAAGTCTATATCATCAAGTTTCCTTACTCCTGCTTACCGTGCTACCTAAATAAATGTGCCGTATATATGTGCATAGGTCTAGGCGAGCGCATTTCCACAGCATTCGGTCCGCTTCCTTCTTTTGCCAGATCCACCATCGCTTTCATTAGTTATCATCATTGTCATCACTATCAATGCATGTCCCTTGTGTCACTACAAAATAATGTTTCTTTACTACTCTGAATACCTCACTTCCTCTACTACGGTTAATAAATTAATATTTATTTTCATCGTTATATCTTAATCTTTAAAATATTATTTGTGTTGACAACTGACACCACCACTTCATACATTTCCCATTCATTACGGTGACCAGGGTTTGCAATACCGTCATTGTTTTCAATACCGGTATTAATGTCGTGTCAAAATGGATATTAATAAAAAAGGGCAAAATACAGAATTAATGAATATGCTATTAAATAAAAGAGACTTATTTTGATTTTGGTAATATTTTTATTTTTTCTTGTATTGTTGTAAAGTATTGTTGATTTGTATTTGAGTTTATAAGATCTATTGTAATTAATTAATATGAATGTATTTCTGGCAAATACAATTTATTTATATATATGTATTGATGCACCTACAGACAAATATCAATGTGATGTTTTGTGGGTCTGAGATGTAAAAAATAAAAAAAATAAAAAAAATAAAAATAAAATGATATTTCGATATTTTTTTGATATTTTGATTTTTCTGTCATCAGCCCTGATGATGGACCCTGCAAAGGGATCCGAAACGTCGGCCAGAAAGGTCGCAATAACACGGCATAATACCCCAGATGACACAAACCAGAAGATTCTGAGTGGCCGTGAAAACCTAAGAACATTCTTATTTCGAACAGTATTTTTGATCAGTTCCTTCGCCTTTATAATAATAATAAGACATTAAAAACATTAATAAAATCGTTCACTAATTCTGTCCTTGTTTCACTTCACTAAAAAATATTAAATGTTAAAAATTCTAATGAGTGACATTCATTAATTACAATTACACATATGAAATGTGAATCCTGGCTCACTGTCTTCATAGTGTGCGTAACACAAAATAAATACGTAATTTAGGCATGACGTAGAAAATGTTACCCATACATGCTAACAATACAATTTTGATATTCCTGTATTGGCCGTATTAGAAGCGTACGAAGTCGTTCGATATTCCGGCATTGTTGAATTCCCAAATTGCTGTATTCATGCCTTCCTTGACGGTTTCTTTTACCCATGCCAATTTATAATATTATTATTTATAAACTTTTTATAATTCTGTTTATTAACAATTTGCCTAGAGGATTCGCAATAAAGTTATGTATCCTGATTACGTTATGCGTGCATCAGATAGCAGGAAGCTATTTATTCCACTCCGTCGATCACGCTTTTCAATTCGGTTCAACGCATCTATACATATAAGATTTTTATTGCAATTCATGTTAACTATAGACTAGGAATTGCCAACATCGATTAACTTTTTCTTTAACTGGATTATCAACTTATAAATTACTATTATAGCTGTGCTCGCGCGGCTTCGTTTGTAGAACTTTTCGAGTTCTACATCTCTACAGAAAGTATTTAAATATCTCTTGACGTTATAAGGCAGCATTCGTAAAAAACGCATCGCTCGACCATTTTTTCGTCGACTTCAGTTGTAAAATAGGTCACCACGAAAAGCTCTTTCATTTTAACGGGATAATATACAGCTTCTGTCCACCCTGAAAGTACATTCTAAATATTGGTGAAAAAATTTTTGAAATCGGATGAGTGGTTTCGGAGATTACCTCATACATCCAAACTTTACCTCTTTGTATATTTTACGACTATTTTTATTTATGGTTTTTGTGTTTAATTTGTAGAACTCCATATTTATTTTTAGCGAAATATAAAATAAATTCAATTTAAATAAAAATTATTAGTGAAATTTAAAATGAATTAAATTTAACAAATATTATTATTACTGAAATTTAAAATAAATTAAATTTTAATAAATATTATTATTAAGTTCTGCGGGTTAACTATTTTAAGTGTGACAGCTGTTTCGGCTTGCAAGGCCATTATCAAACAGTGGATATACCACGTATGAACGACTTATTTATAATATTTTAAGTTACCCCTTCCGCTTTAGAGTAATTAGATATTGGTGGTGAAGTCCTACATTAATGTTCGTTTTTTCCCGGGCACTTATCATTAAAGGTGCCTTAGTTTACAAAATTCTATGTTATGCTTAATAATATTTATTAAATTTAATTCATTTTAAAATTTATTAAATATAATTATTAAATTTAATTTATTTTAAATTTAGCTAATAATAAATATCTTTGTATATTTGTTAGATATTAGTATAGATGACTGTTCATTCTAAAATGCAATGACATTCGATTGCAACCGATTATTTAAATTGGCGATCTAATTCCGAATTTATTGTCACGGGCGGTTAGAATGAAACCCTTGAAATTAATTAACAACTATCACTGGACTCGAATTTAATCGGAGCACCGTTTTACTCCTGAATATTCCACTTGTCCTATGCTAATGCACGTTGCTTGAATCGCTTGGTTCGTATCAGAAAAATCAGCACGTAAGTACCCCACTTGCGCCGTTTGTCTATAGGTGATTTTTCGTCTCTGGTCAATTCGCTCGCGTTCCCCTTTCTATGGTTTTGTTGCGGCTGTCAAAACATCAACGGTGTTCAGCACGTGCGTTTTTATAAAACCCAATCTTCCAGATCTTTCGCGAATCCTCGAGAATGATCGACCGACCTCTCCATATTTTTAACGTTTTGACGAGTGACGTGCAATCCTCGATTACGTATTGTTCTTATTGTTTTAGATTCTCGCGTCAGTTAATAAACTCATCCATCGAGAGTTATTGAAAGCCAGATGATTTGATGTGCGTAACTAATGACCTTAAAAGGTTACCACGTGTTAATTGACATTAATTTACTGATGTTTCGGCGGCTGCAGTGCCTTTGGTCTAAGAGTTATGGTTAGTTACCAGGACGTAGCGACACGTTAAATGCATCACAATAGCTCTATGACTGGTCCGTGTGTTTGTTCATAAATGCAAAGAGGTCTCTTGACAACAGACATCCTTGTGTGCTGGAGAATAACGAAATGCAAACAAAGAATTTTTAGCTGTCACCCCCTTCAGGCTTTCTACTGAAAGATATCTATCACGACAATACAGACTTCTTAGATTAAATATACCTACCTTCCATGAAGTTATCTTGAAGAAATTTTTATATCTTACATGAGCGTTTTTTTGTACAATTTCTTACTCTTTGTAGGGTACCGATGCATACTAGTCAATTGTTGAGACTTCTAACAAGACTATCTTCCAATATCTAATTTACCTGGTCGTCGTCCTGACCAGGTCACCGAAATCCTCTACTTCTGATATCATCAATACTTTAGTCCAGGT
>JADDOH010017791.1:0-32551 GCA_016648135.1 Agrypnia vestita
TGCAAAATAGAGGACACAGCACGATGGAGTAGATCCAGAAGCAGATTCTGGAAGGATCACCTAGCTAGGATGGACAGTGACAGACTCCTGCACACAGCAGCGAATGAAATCCCCTCTGGACGACACCCACCGGGAAGACCATCGAAAAGATGGAGGGATAGCTGGACCTCGTCATCTCAGGAGGCGTAGTTTTCTGTAGCACAGATCAACAGATCTACCAAAAGAAAAAGAAGAAGAAGAAGACTCATAAAAAAATTACAAAAATTAAATGGTAGGGGAATTATTTAAAAAAATTAATGAATGTTCGGAACAAGTAGTGTACTTGGGAAGTAAGTTCAATAGAAGATGGGAGGTTGAGAAAGATATGGAGAGGAGATTTACTGCGGGGAATAGGGTAAACGGTGCTTTGAATGCAATAATTTCTAACAGAAATATGTCTACCGAGGTAAGACTAGCTGTACATAATGGAATTACGGTACCAAAACTGGCGTACGGAAGTGAATCCTGGAGCTGGCAGAAGAGAAACGAAAGTCGACTGAATGCAGTGGAAATTAGATCCCTCAGACGTATGCGTAGCAAATCCATTTATTATAGAGTTAAGGATGAAGTTATTAGGAATGAATTTAAAGCTGATCTTAGCATAGTTAATGGAATCAAAAAAGGGTCGCTCAGGTTGGTATGGGCATGTTGAGCGAATGAATGAGGAAAGAATGGTAAGAAAGATATGTGCCAGAAAGAGAAGGCGCAGAAGACGTGGCACGACCAGATTAACCAGATACTAGAAGATGGTCCCGTTAGAAGCTTCAACAACCGTCGTACTTGGATGCGAAGATGTATGAATGCGGGTGAAACGAGAGATGCATGTCAGTACAAATTCTCCGCTCACCCGCACGGGGAAACGGCGTGATGTTAATAAAGTAAGTAACAAAATGAATTTCACTCTGTCCGAATCCCTTGTTATGAGTCACTTTGCAATGAACACCATGGAACACCCTAAAACATTCCTACAAAATTCAGGAAACATCTGCAAACATCTGGAAGCGACAGGAGCACTCTCGGAAACACTAGAAATGTAAAGAATTTTTTCGAACAAACCAGTGTTACCATTGCGCGTTGTAAGCCGATCGACAAGTGGAGTACATAGCTTTAGAGCGATAGTGAACAGAATTTTCTCGAAGGTGTTACCCAGCGATAATAAAGTATTCAAAGACGAGTGATAAATAGCGAAATAGTGTTAAAATTAAATTCGTGTCCAATAAAATTTCTCAATTGACGAAAATTAATTAGATAATCACTAACTAATTTCCAGCATTTTCATTTGTCTCACAAAGCCACGTCTCGGGACAATAGCTTCGCCTCTGCGAGACAATCTTAATACGTCTTGACCAATACGCGTTTTGGTGTGCGTCAATTATTTTAGAAAAAGTAACGCGAATTCGTGTGACGGTGATCTCTGACAGTTTGTATTTACACTCGGTAATGATTAGTACGCGACTTTCGTCCACTCCGCGCGTCGTGTGTGTGGCCCCACTGCGCGTGTGTTCGCGTGTGTGTGCGTGTGTGCGCGTGTGTACGCGCGCGCAGTGTATAAATAGTCGCGTCTTATGCGTTAATTAAAAAATTAAGTCCGCCCGGGCCACAGGGACAGATATGAGCGGCGGGGCACTATAGCGGCTCAAGTCAATTATTCAAATCAAACCGTCTACGAAATAGTACTTGTTTTTTTATTTATTTATACTTTTATGCAAATAACTTACACAGAACTCGATAAATTGTCACCTTTTATTATCACACTTCCAAAACTAATTATATAAAAAGTAACCCATAAAAACCAAGTTTTTACTGTACTCCTTTTCTTTGTAAAATATGACAATAATTAAATACGAATTAAAACATATAACATAACACTAAACTTACAGAAATTTAATATATTTCTAAAATGTCAGATGTTTTGAGATGTCAAGATTTTGATAGATTCAATTATCATCAATATCGTACCTTATGAATTTCCAGTACACTATAGTTCTGCGCCTAATTTCGTCATTTCTAATTCAATCTCTTAGGCTTACTCCAACCATGGATCTCTCCAGGATCGTTGTGTGCATTTGAGCTTTTCTACACTTTTCTTTGTAAGGGCCATCGTCTCCACTCCATACGTCATCACTGGCAGTATGCATGATTCAAAGGCTTGGTCATATCGAGGATGAATGAAGGGAGGTTTTAAGGCACCAGGAATATACTTGACTTTGACTTATTTATTTATTATTTATTTATCTTAATAATTTAGCTCCACACACAATGTTGTGTGGGCTAATACATGATTTCACTTGGACATGTTGCATTCCATCTAATCATTTAAAAGTTTTTATGATATAATTTTTGAACTACAGTTTTAACCTCCTTATATTCTCCAAGTTTTGAATTTCCTTTGGCAGGTTATCGAAGATTTTTATACCTTTATACATCTTACAATTTTGTGAGGTGTTTTTCTTTTTTTTTGGTAGTCTTACGTTGTCGCTTCCTCTTGTATTGTAGGAATGAAAATCCTTATTCATCTTCATCCTGTCATCAAAGTATTTGGGTACTAATCCATGTTTAATTTTAAATATTTGGACCATTACATTATATATTATTCTTTGATTTATAGTTTCCAGTCCTAGGGCATTCAACATTTTTGTTATTTTAGTTCTCCTGTTACACTTCAGTATTATGCGCATCGCTCTGTTTTGTACTATTTGTAGTTTCTTTAGCATTCCTTCGTTGCTTATAAATAACTAGCTGTGCCCGCGCGGCTTTGCACGCGTAGATTTTTAGTATACTATTTGGATCGTCATGGTAATAATTTATCAAATTTACCTAAAAAGGAACCTTCTAGTTACACCGACACATTCCGCCACTCAGTTTAGAACCTTATAGAACTTTCTGGAATTTTCTAGAACCTTCTCCTTCCAGAATTTTCTAGAGCAGGTTTTTCCAAAACCTTCTAGACTCACCGACACAGTCAGCGCGCCTATTTTGAAACAATCAAAAGCATTTGCGGCCTTCCCATAACAAAACAATGTGCTAAAAGCACATTTTCGGCACCCACTCCCACCCACGCACAGCTACCCCCACCAAACTCGCATATTTTCGATGTGACACCAAGGGCTATCCACCACCATAACCACCGGTGAGTGGCTGTGGCTGGTTGTGGAGAAAACTTGGCGGGTAGGGAAACACAGGTTTCTTTTTATATATATGTATATTGATATACTGGAACAGTAATCTATGTGCGGGAGAATCATAGTATTGTATATTATTAAACTTGTATATTATATGACTTGGGATGACTATGTCAACCAGATGGTCCTGTCAGAAGCCACGGCAGTCTTCGTGCTTGCGTGCGAAGAAGGCCACAGCCAAGAACGGATCCAGCTTTGGCGCCAGGGGGGGTCACATAGTCAGGGTCATGACCCCCATGCCCTCCCCCTGGATCCGCCCTTTGCCACAGCAAAGAAACAGAGTGCAGTAAAGCTGTTCGTTAATTTAGAATTTACGGGCAGGTCCGCGGGGTCTCCGACAGCGTCACCCTGGAAGCTCCGAGGCGGCAAACGACCCGACACCCGCGTGCATTGCAGGCGCTGCCAGCCGAGTCGCCGCGGAGGTATTCGAACCCGCGACCCGCGGCCCAGCAGGCGGGGAGCTACCAGCTCAGCCGTAAAACACGTCCAAATTGACGCGTTAATTTCGCCTCTACAATGTCGCGCTCGCACTAAGCGGAATAATAAAACTGTATGCCGTAAATTATGGAATATTTATAGTTCATCAGAGAGTGGTAGTGCATAGGAAATCATAATTTTTACTCCCTTTATATTAGCTCATGGCGTCTGCTTGCTAGTCGGCTTGCCGTCAAAAAAAACTTTGGATCGATTTTTGACCCTTTTCCCGTGATCCAATCGAGCTGAAACTTGGCAAGTAGACTCGTGGCGACGATCAAGAAGATCTACAAAATTTTCGTTAAAAAAAATAATAATTATAGTATTATTTCTGATTTTTAGAAATTTTATTGGTTTTTTCAAATTGGAATCATTAGAAAAGTTTGATTAGCAACGGCGGCCCGATAACGTCGCGGAATATTTTCTAAATTTGAATTACTCCATCGGTATGCATAATAGGTACTTCACTACGAATGTCGAAAATCTAAATTGACTGACAAAGGTTTTTAGAATTTAATCTTCAAAGCTTGAAGTGTCTTATCAAAGCTCAAAACATCTGACATTTTAGAAATATATTAAATTGCTGCAAATTTAGTGTTATGTTATATGTTTTAATTCGTCTTTAATTGTTGTTATGTTTTACAAAGAGAGGGAGTATAATAAAAACTTGGTTTTTATGGGTTATATATATATGATGCAACGGATACGAATACGGATTTTCGCATTCGCCGAATAGTAGATATTTACCGAATATTCGTATTCGCCGAATATCATCACGAATATTAAAAACAAACAATGTATAACTGAACGCAACGCAAATAACGGTTTGGCTGTGCACCGTGTATCCGAACACACCTACGCACTCTATTGTCGGGGATTCCCCTAACCATTGAATGAATGGGTTTGTTGGGTTCTTGTTTCACAGCATAACATGAGTTCTTTCATCTAGTTTCGTTGGGTTATTAACAAGGCTAGGTGCTCATTTCATGTAGTTTTTATTTTGTAATACGTATTGTTCGTTTCATTTTATTTCCGTTGTGTGTAAAAGTGTTAACTGTTATAAAAAATTTCAAATTATATCTAATAACATGACCTCTCGTAAGCATGAAAAAGGTGATATTTATTTTCGACCGCTTGGAATGTACAAACGGATGAAAGAAATATTGTGCTTTTTGAACAAAAATTTGCCTCTGGTAATTTATAATTATTAAATTTCTTAGTAAAAAAAGAATGATGATATATTATTTATTACCTTGTTGAATTATTCGTATTTGTATTCGCCGAATAGTAGGCTTGATATTCGTATTCGTGAAAGTAGTATTCGTTGCATCACTAATATTTACCGAATATTCGTATTCGCCGAATGTCATCGCGAATAGTAAAGACAAACTATTTATAACTGATAGCAATGCAAATTACGGTTTTGCTGTGCACCCTGTATCCTACGCACTCTATTATCGGGGATTCCCCTATGAATGAATGGATTTGTTGAGTTCTCAAGTTGTCAATTGTTACTTGTTTCACAACATAACATGAGTTTTCATTTAAGAATTACATAGAATATACCATTAGAATTAATTACAGTTAAATGGACTAAATTTTGACTTATGTTTTGTTCCCCATGAATTATATATATTTATTTATTTTAAAGTGTCCTAATTATTGTTCATTTCCCTTTTAAATATGTTTATTTTTTGGTTTATTTTATCTTCTTATCTTATTTATCTGGTATATTGGTTTAATTATCTTTGTTTTTCTCTATTATTAATCTGTAAAAGGTTTATAATTATTACTGTATGCTTGTATTCTATCGTTATATACATTGTTTGTATTCTATCGTTATATACACTGTATGCTTGTATTCTATCGTTATATACATTGTATATCCATCGTTAATATACATTGTTCATTTATCTTAAATATGTTTTATTTGTATCATTATTTTTCAATTATTTACTGTAAAACGTGTTTTATGTTAGGTATTTAAAAATCCTTTTAATTTTCTTGCATTGTAATAACCCTCGAACCCAGCCCGCACCCGGCGGTAACCCCTCGCCCTGTCATTCAGTTCAATTTCGTATTTGCTCGGGAGCTGTGACATCTTGATTACCAATACACACTGAATTATTATGTCCAAAACATCCTAAACAGTCCGGGATGGTGCAAGAACAATTGCCAATGAAGTAATAAAGTTTTGCGGACCGATATTACCGTCTGACAGGTTGACAGATGAACGGCCGCCATTACTGCATGGTTTCTTTAGTGCTGCCCGACCAAATTTCTATCAAAGGCTCCGACACCGGTCACCGGACATTCTGCACATTATGTATTGTGTAATAAATTTACACCCTGGCAACTTGTGTTACGCGACAGGGACGCCCTCCCTCGCACGCCAAATTATACTGGTACGTCTTTAGCCAAAATTTTTTATTTTTTAAACATTTTAACGTGGACTAAGTGCTTTTGAATTTGACAGTTGTAAGTTAATACGTTGTAAAATTTCTGATACTAAAGTAGATTAAGTACACTTTTTGCATCAATAAAGCAGCTTGGACGACTTCAGCATTTAACGACCTGGGCGGTTTTTTTACAGCGCGCTTCACTCAACTTTTGGGGCCGGAATTACAAGACGAATTTGATCGGAGCGCCGCTCTTGAGTTCACACTAATTGAAGGCGTCCCTATAAAAAGGGTCTATACAGGGTTATTTGTAAAACATTAATAACCTCGCAGGACTATACTCCTACCTTGATTATGAGTCGAAAATGTTCAAGCTATTATGACCTAATATCAATAATAAAGGAGATATGCGACATCAAAGTTTGCATTTTTTTCTTCAATATTTCTGACTTATTTTTTGTAAAACGTTGGACTATCATTACAGTAACTAATATCAATTACGAAAAATTTATTCGTTTCAATACAAGTTAAATAAAATGATTTATAGGGACGCCTTCAATTGTTTATGGAATGTTTCACGCAGGTTCGCACTAATTCGCGTAACTAGAATCTTAGCTGCACATTAGGTCGTTGCTGTCTGTCGCTTGTTCACACTGCTGGCCACACTGAGCCGCTCGGTTCGCTTTCATCTGTGTATCGTAGCAATGTCACAGCTCTGCTCTCGCGCGCGCCCGTCGTTACTTTTATACAAAGCTGATGGTTTCGCGAATGTTCGAGAACGTTCGACCAGTTTCTCCGTGTTATTTTCGAGAATAGTGCAGTCGATTCTAGAAAATTCGATAAAGTGCCAACCCTTATGTATGGAAGTGAAGCCTGGAATTGGCAAAAGAGGAATGAAAGTAGACTGAATGCGGTTGAAATGCGGTCACTAAGACGCTTGTGTGGAAAATCTTTGGTCGATAGAGTGAGGAATGAACAAATTAGAAGTGAATGCAATGCTGGCTGTAGTGTGGTAGATAAAATAAAGAAAGGAGTGCTGAGATGGTTTGGTCATGTGGAACGTATGAACGAGGAAAGGATGGTTAAGAAAATATATGAGGCGAATGTTGAAGGCAACAGGAATAGAGGGCGTCCGCGAAAGACCTGGCACGATCAGGTACTACAAGTATTTGAGGATGGCCCTGTTAAAAGCCGCAACAACCGTAGAACGTGTATGAGAAGATGTGTGAATGTGGCCGAAGCAAAAGTGGTGTGCCAGGATAGAAGAGTGTGGCGTCCAATCCTCTCTGCCTACCCCTGCAGGGAAACGGCGTGATGATTAGTTAGTTAGTTAGTTAGTTAGCCATTGTTTTAGACTCTCATGACAAGATATATTAAGACAACGTATACAGGGTGTAACAGAGCTAGTCCACAATACTTTACAGATGGATTCCTGCCTTGATTATGAGTCGAAAATGTTCAAGCAACCAAGATCTAATAGCAATAGTTATAGAGATATGCAATATCGAAGTATGTATCTTTTTTCAATATTTTTGACTTTTTATACAAAACGTTTCAGTATCATTATAATACCTTTAAAAAAAGTTTAATAAAATAATATAAACCCTGATTAAATTCCAATTGGAACTGTAAGGTTTTTATCATTTTATTTAACTTGTTTTAACGGAAATGAATTTTTTATATTATATATAAGTTACTGTAATGATAGTACAACGTTTTGCAAAAAATAAATCAGAAATATTGAAAAATAAAACGCAAACTTTGATGTCGCATACCTCCTTAACTATTGATATTAGATCATGGTTGCTTAAACATTTTTGACTGATAATTAAGACAGGAATCCACCTGTAAAGTATTGTGGACTAGCTCTATTACACCCTGTATATTAAAATACGTCGTCATGATTGCAAAGTTGCACACTACGATTTATGGTGTGCCTATTCATTACATCCCTTGCGCACGTGGAATAAAGCATGTTCTCGATTACACAAATAATTTTCAATCCGAGTAGACTTGAACATTCACAGACTGAACCTGAGGCCGGAATGCGTCGCGTCTTGCAATTGCAGCGGATCTGGCTCATTTGGGATGACTGATGACGGATTGTAGGAGTAATGATTTGATGGCTGGACCACACAGCCTCACCTCTCCATCGAGATATTAAATTTCAAGAATTTAATTCACGGTGTCCCCACACAGATGGAAACGCTAGCAGACTCGCACGTAACCGAAATTTCTATTCAAATTTCTGGTAAGCGGATACACGCACTCTTCGGCTATCGTTTGCTCTTCAATCCACGGGTTATGGGAAAGAAAAGGAAGTTAACTCTTAAAAGACTGTGCTAAAAAAAAACTTTTGGGACGGTGGAGTAACACAGCGTTACCTCATTAAAAATTGGCATAGTTTTTAATATGTGATAAAATATACATAAATACGATACAGATAAGACTTTTAAAAGGTCCCTTTATATAATTATGTAAGGTAAACATACATATTTGCATTATTTTAGTAAATTATTATAAAATTATGGCAAATCGAATTTGCGTGCGCTCCCGCCGATGTTTCATCAGCAACTGAATACAACGAAGCGGTCGCCAGCTCGCTTCAGTCTGCACTCCGTCTTTGTCTAACACATGTTACCCGACTCTACCGTACTCTTTCTATATTATTTTGCTTTTGCCGAAACCCAAGCAACCGCCATCTCTGTCCTACATGAAATGTGTGGTATTGTCGTGCTCTTTCTTTCTCGATTTAACTGCGATGTACAATATTCTGCTCTCTCTTGCACACTGGCCGAAAATACGAGAGTTATGAATAAATATTTTTTAATTAAAAAATCCGTACATTCCTAACAGTTTAATTTAGTAATTTTGGTGTGAAAATATCTATTCGATGAATACAAAAAATGTGACGTTTTAGTTTTCGTAAATAAGGTAGATATTTCATATTTTGTATGACAGGTAGACCTGCGTTACATCACCGACACACAGGAGTTAAACAAGAAGAAATTCACACTCGTTTGCAGCAAAAACTACTCGTTCGCAGCTTAGAAGGTCTACAATAATGATAAGCGTGCTTTCAAAATGACACATTGCGATTTGCGATACACAGTGGCAAGTTTTAATATGTACCTAAATATGTTTATGACCAAAAAACCATTACTAAAAAGTACGTTACTTGTAATATTTCGAAATTTTCGTGATTAAGTTTGTGGAAGTTCATTGTAACTAACTATGAATAGAACACAACGTTGTTTACTTCACACAATGACACTTTAATTAAATAAATTAATTAAAGCGTTTTCGATGCTTACTGCATCATCTTCAGTAATGTACTAACTTAAGTCTAGAAGACATTTTATCTATTACATGGGGCGGGACAGCAACATACAAACCAATGCTCTGCATAATTTCAGGATTATCGATCATACCACGCAACAATGGATAAAAATGTGTAACCAAATACACATTCCTTCTAGTCTCTAGACTATTGTAGCCAAGCATACCCTGGAGAAACTCGGTTGGGTAAAGCCAAGGATAATGCCCGTACTCTCTCATGTAGAGACATCTCAGAAACTTATTTTGGACTTTCTCCACCATAAGAGAGTACTTGCCCTCACGTGGCCCCCAGATCATCGAGCCACTCTCGAGTCTACTCCGCACTAAGGAGTTGTAAAGAGTTCTCAGTACGCGGGTATTCTCGAAAACCCTGGCAGTACGCAGAACAAATCCTAACATTCTCAAAGCATTACCACTGATCGTCTCTATGTGATCGTGAAATGTTAGGTTGCTTACAAATCTAACACCTAGATCTTTAACATTTGATGTTCTTGTCATTTATTTTCATTTTTTCCTAAAAAATACGAATCTTTTTGTATATTTTCGTGCATTCCACCAGTTTCCAGCCGTTTCCGAATTATTCTAAAACACGCAGAGCTAGTATTACCTGCGATTCTTCTCGTCATTAGATTCTCGAGTGCAAATGATATCACCGACGGGCGCAACAGCCCTTTCGTGATGGGGTTGAAGCCGGGCAGCGCGTGCCCGGATTGAGACATCACGCGGCCGATTTCTGGGCTCGTGTGCCGCGGGTCTCGGCGGTACCGCCGAGATTGAGACATTAGCGTCCTGTGTGTGGCCGTCGGAGACAGTCCCGTGCAGTCGCGGGCAGACGAAAAGGTAGTCTCTCCACTTATAATTCATGCCGCTTTGTTAATGTTTAGATGAGGGGTGTGAAAGAAAAGGCAGCAAACGCCACTGAAGTGTTTCTGAGATAAATATAATAGGCTACCCAATAAACTGAGACAGAAAGGTAATCAAAGTTCGTAAAGCAACTATAGACGCATTTGTTTAGACAATCGTATAAAAACCTATAGAATCAGACCGTTACAACACTACGTAATGTTTCCCACCCCTAGTTGCACTTCGCGAAAATACCCGATTCGTTCTAGCACTCCCAACTATTATAGTTTTAAATGTTAATTCCATTTTTTGCATGTCATCTAGTGAATAAGTATGTAATAGTAAATAAATGTTTTTAGTCAATAAGTTGTTTTGTGTGAAGCGCCCTTGAGGTGAGTAGGTAGGCACTGAAGACAGCGGCGCTATATAAATGATCCAAATATTATTATTAATAAGTTGCCTCCATTCTTAACAACATTAAGTTAAGTACATAGGTTTTCTGTTTTTCACTAATATGTTATTTTTAAAATATTTTTAATAAGGTATTATTCTATTAAAAATGAGTCCCAGAGGCGAAAAATGGTTGTTAGCTACATTTTTTCAGGGAAAATTAGTATATTTTTATTTTTTGTGCATAGATGCATTTCTTTTACTTTGTAAATACTTTTTTGATATTTTAGCGACATAAATCAATAAAAACTAATCTTGAATTAGCAATAAACCATATTTTTCAAAGGCGAAATGCAAACGTCTAATTATCTCAAAATGACTTCTTGCCATGGGGTCTTCATATATTTTTTTAATTGATTGCGATTAATTATTTTAATTAATTAATTGAGTGTAGTACCTTTATCGTGCGGTGCGCTGCAGCATGTGAATTTTTTTTTAATCTTTATGAATGGCCTAGGAACAAAAAAAAGACGACCTCCCAGAAACGCATTAACTCGACTTTAGAAATGCGCCCCGACCCACGCACGAAAACCACCCCCGAACAGCTAATACAACAACAATGCACAAAAAAGTATCAACCGAGACTGATACAAAAAAAAAATAGTCATACAAATGCGCAAACATTTCGATGAAGTCTCTCAAAACTCGCCAATTTTTTTCCGCCTGTCGGTACGTGGCGTCAACGTCATCCGTATGGACCGCAAACGATTAAACATTTATTTCGTCAATTTAAATGCGATTTGTAAAAAAGCGTCGAGCGTCTTGATGATTGGTGAAATTTAGTAGCGTTGTTGGTTTTGATTTTTCTGCAGGGTGGTCGATAAATTCCTCCCAATGGCGGAATGTTTTTATTTCTCGCGTCCCTTCACATTTTTTCGAAACAGTGAGTCACGGAAATTAACCTCTGGGGTAAGTCTATATCATTAAATCTCCAGGTGTGGTGGCACAGTGGATGAAACACACGCTCTTATTTATTTAAAAAAAAAAACAATTTAAAAAAATTGAGTTGGACTTCTTTAGGCTAAGTGAAATTTCAGTTATTTTTTTTTTTATTTTTTTTTATTTTGTTTATTCTTACAGTAAATAATACAATACTTCTTATATTTCCTAATACATGCAGCATAATTCTTTCTATATAATTAATATGCCTAAGTATATCATAAATGTTTATCATTACTGACATATTTCTGTTTGTTTAAATTTTTTTATTCTTTCTTTCTATATAATTAATATGCCTTAGTATACCAGAAATGTTTATCATTACTGACATATTTCTGTTTGCTTAAATTTTTTTATTCTTTCTTTCTATATATTTAATATGCCTTAGTATATCATAAATATTTATCATTACTGACATTTATCTAAATGTGGAGACCTGTAATTGGCCATCTATATTGTATCAATGTTTTCTATGCTTTTTTTTTTTTGTGCTGTTGGTCTTCCATAAACATTAAATAAATAAATAAAAAATAAATAAATAAGACATAAATTATTATAAATTTTTAATCAAAAGTAAGTTTCACGTATTTTTTTTTTATTTTTTTCTTAAAAGTTGTTATATTGATCAATGTACATTATAGATGTCTCACAGAGACGAAACTGTATTTTCATGGGAAAGTAGGTATAGAAGTCTTTTGGGCGTACATAGGGCTTATGACCTAACCGTACGGCTGGCTTAAGTTATCACTTTACACAGTGTAACGTTCGCCATTTCAACCCATGAGAATAATTAATTACAATAATTTTTGGAAGTTGTATACATTTAAATTTAAATCATACTTCAGTTTTAAGTGTCCAAATGGGGGTAAATAGCAGGGGCGTGCAGTGGGAACAAGAAGCATGACTTTTATTCAACCCTATATTTGGGAAAAAAATATCGAAATTAAATATTTATCTGGCAGAATATTATGAAATATTAAAATCTGAATTATATATTAATTTATGTGATTGGAATGTTACGAGATATATCTCTTATTTGAGTTTCTTTTCAAAATATATGCTTAGGAAAAAGTCATGCTTCTTGTTCACACTGCACGCGCCTGGTAAATAGAGGGGGTGGGGGGGTGTGAAAGAAACAGGTGATAGGGTGAAAGGGAACATATTCAGGACTGTAAGTTAAATTTTTTTATAATATAATATATTATTTATAATAATGAACCTATTATAAACAACCAATTTTTTTTTACTTACAGTCCTATCTGGAATATGTTCCCTTTCACCCTATCACCTGTTTCTTTCCACCTACCACTATTTACCCCCACTTGGACACTTGACACTGAGGTATGATTGTTCATAATTTTGTACAGTTTAATTAGTATTAAGTATACCCTGACGAAGGAACGTCGTTTCCGAAACCGGTTGGTTTTACCAAAAAAAAATTTAGTGGTGATAAACAAAGTTAATTAGTTTAATTATATTCATTACTAGTATTTATTGAATTGGACTTAAATAATTGATTTTTATTTGTACGTAAATTTTTTTATTATATTATGACTCCAAAGCTTGTGCTATTACTTATTTTTGTTTTTGAATTTCTATTTTATTATGTTTTCCTTCTGCTTGTAATATACTTGGTTTTTACTTTATATTATGTTTATCTTCATATATTTTTATCTGTATTTTAAGTATTTTCTTTCCACTTTATGTCATTATTATGTTTACATGTTATTATTTTTCTTTAAACTATACATTCTATTAATGTACACTTTACCTATCTGTTGTAAAAGCCCCATATGGCGTTAATTAATAAATAAATAAACATAGGCGTATTAAAAATAATTATCACGATAACTTCATCAACTGTGCTACCGGTCCGACATACATCGTACGATCGACCTCCATAAAGCTTATTTTTTGTTGACTGCAGTACCCTTTACTGTGGATACTAATGGAATAGATACAGCCTTAAAAAAAACACCACGACCTTTGGGTGTTTGATGTCTTCATCCAGCATTTTTTTCACGCAAATCCCCACACTGTAACGCCACGTCCGGCAGGGTTAAACGGAGAACTGATTCGTCTGTTTATGTAGAATGAACTCAACGTGTCGAACGATATTTTCATTTCAATATCTTGACAGTTATTGTATACATGACATTGTAATGCCGCCAATTTTGATGTATTAAGTTTGACAGGTTTGAAATTAATGAATTCAATCAATTAGAAAGCTCATTGATTGATTGAATTCATTAATTTAAAAGCTGCCAAACTTTTTTTTTTCATATTTATTTATGTTTGATACATATTAGTCACAGAATGTTAGTAGACTTAGCAAAAACTACTACCAGATTTACGGTACACCGGTTTCGAGACGTACCCGTCTCTTCGTCAGGACCAACAATACACTACTACATTCACAACACTACACACCTCAACCATAGTATTGTTACACTTCCACCAATAATTGATCACATGCGTGTTAGTCTTGTCAGGGATAAACATGCACTTTTTTTTTCATATTTATTTATTTATGATACATATTAGTCACATAACATACATACAAATGCCAAAATACACAGCATTTTTACGGCATGGTTGCCTTCAATATAGTTGGACAAGTTATTTTTCAATATTTTTTATAAGTAATATTTTTTTTTATTATGAAGATTATAGAGTAGGTCATTATAGAGTATTGCATGATTTTTACAAGTGATGATAATTATAAATAAGTGTTAGATTAGATACATAGATTTCCACACTTGGAAAATCTTTGGTCGATAGAGTGAGGAATAAACAAATTAGAAGTGAATGCAATGCTGGCTGTAGTGTGGTAGACAGAATAAAGAAAGGAGTGCTGAGATGGTTTGGTCATGTGGAACGTATGAACGAGGAAAGGATGGTTAAGAAAATATATGAGGCGAGTGTTGAAGGCAACAGGAATGGAAAGCGTCCGCGAAAGACCTGGCACGATCAGGTACTGCAAGTATTTGAGGATGACCCTGTTAAAAGCCGCAACAACCGTAGAACTTGTATGAGAAGATGTGTGAATGTGGCCGAAGCAAAAGTAGTGTGCCAGGATAGAAGAGTGTGGCAATCAATCCTCTGTCTATCTTTGCGGGGAAACGGCGTGATGGTTAGTTTAGTTTTGTTTAGGTAAATAGATTTAATATATATTGTTTTACCTTGTTCTTTTATGAAGTCAATGGAGCTTTTTTGTCTTGCATCATATTGAATAATTTTTTTATCTAATTTATTAAAGATTCATGGCACAATATATAATCTTTTTCTTTCACCATACACGTTGTTTGTGGTTGGTATTCTCATTGTTCGTCCTGTCGATCTGGTTGCATAGTTATGGTGCGTGTCAGTGTGTATATTAATATTATTTATCATTTCTTCTAGAATTATATTATATTTTACTTTTTGGTCAATTGGTAATATTTTGCATACTTTGTGTAATTTATTATAATAATCCTTGTACATACATTTAGTTCTATTATCTACTGTAAGTTTTTGAAATCTTAATTGTCAAAATTGGAGGCTTCACAATGTCATACAAAAACTGCCAGGATATAGAAATATTAAAATTGCAATTATCAAATACAGCATATTAAGTGACAAGATTACGACGAATTTCACATTTACATTAATAAGTTATACAGGTGTAGAATATATATAGATTGTGTTATATTTAAGATTTTTACGGGTAAAAGACAAAGAATTATTTTCTGGGGAACCCGCGTCAAATATTCCCGAAAAGGACTTTTACACTCCCGACGTTTCGAATAGATAACACTATTCATTCTCAAGGGCTTTCTATCTTGAATCCTGCCCAAACCCGGATGAGTAAACCCGACTGTTCGGGACAAGAGCCAAGATGAAAGTCAGTTAAAAATCTTAATAAGTTTAAAATATTTATGTTTTACTTTACTTTGTAGTACACACACAATATGAGTTATTAAATTACTTCTTCTTCATCAGCCTTCGTCTTTCCACTGCTGGATATAGGCCTCTTCCTTATTTTTCCATTCTTCCCTGTTGTTGGCTAATTGTAGCCATTTCTTTCCCCCCACAGCGACAATATCCATCTCTTTTGAGGTCTTCCGACGCCTCTTTTATTTTCCCAAGGTCTCCATTTCAGGGAGGCCATCTTGTAGTATCCTGTCTTGCAACGTGTACTGCCCATTGCCTTTTTAGCTTAGCTACACGATCCACGATATCCACTACTCTAGTTCTGTGCCTAATTTCGTCGTTTCTAATTCTATCTCTTAGACTTACTCCAAGCATGGATCTCTCCATGGATCGTTACGTGCATTTGAGCTTTTCTACACTTTTCTTTGTAAGGGCCATAGTCTCCAATCCATACGTCATCGCTGGCAGTATGCATGATTCAAAGGCTTTTCTTTTTAGGCTAATTGGGATCTCTTTGTTCTCGAAGATATGATTGAGTTTGCCAAAAGCAGCCCAGCTCATTCCTATTCGTCTTGGCAACAATTCGTCCAAACAGCAGAATTTCCAAGACGAATTAAATTACTACTATTATTAATTCAATTAACACACACACACACAATATGAGATATTAAATTGTATATCTTAACGTGAAAGCCAATTTCTTCTAACCGTAACATCACTAGAAGGAGGCCTTTCTTACAACCACCTCCTCTAGCATTCGTTCCACCATGTCCAAACCCCGAGCATGCGCCTCCAGCGATTCCCATCAAATCTGCATACATAATAGCTTCAGCAATGATAATAATAACCAATAACAAATAAACAATTCGTCTCGGAATCGTGTTATTAAGGATGACTTCATTCCTGGCATATTTCAGTAATGGCCCATCTTGCGACGTGGTCATTAGGCGTCTTAAGGCCGGCTTAATAACCGCTCTGGCCGCTGCGTTTCGTTTTTAAAACGCATCCATCTTCGGGGACGAAAGGTCTAACCCTTCATTACGGGGGGCGGTGACAGTCGCAACGCTCTCGGCGCCCGAAACGTCGCGAGGGTTAATGACGTCGGGCAAAAATTGCCCGATTATTAATATTCCCGTGTTGAGATCCTGGTTTGATGATTCATCTTCATGGTCATCCTCATCATCATCAGCGTCTCTCGCGATTTTGTCTCTTTGTTTCCGACGCGAATCGCCGGGCACAAGGGACAAATGTGAAGGACATTCTGAAATGACCGACTGACAACGATGATTGAATGAAAATCTTTATATAGCTGGGACAAAACTAGAGAAGGTACAAAGTATTGTATACTTGGGCTGCAACTTAAATGAAAGATGAGATCCTTCGGTTGAAATCAAATGCCGCATAGAGCAAGCTCGTGCAACCTTTATCCGCATGAAAAAGATGTTCTGCAGTCATGATCTCAATCTTGGATTACGAATGCGAATGGTCAGATGCTACGTGTTTTCAGTATTATTCTATGGAATAGAAGCATGGACGCTTACCGAAGAACTGATAAGGCGACTTGAGGCGAATCGGATGAATAAAGAAAAAGGAGTTACTAAAACAATAAAAATCCGAAAACTTCAATATGTGATGAGACATCCAGAGAAATACGAGAACTTGCATCTCATAATGCAGGGAAAGATTGTCGGAAGTCGGGGCCCTGGAAGAAGGAGGACTTGATGGCTGAAAAACTTGAGACAGTGGTTTGGCCAGTCTGCTGTGGAGCTGTTCCGGGCCGCAGTAAACAAAGTCCGCATAGCCAACATGACAGCCAACGTCCGTTTAACGGACAGGACACGAGAAGAAGAAGAAGAAGACAACTACTGAGAATGTTCCTTCCTCCAGGTCTGAAACCACCCGCTGGTCGACAAATTCGATGACCAGAACACTGGTCTTCCAATTTGCGCACTCAAAATTACACTCTTGCATAGCACGATACATTCTTCGACTTGCGACAAAAACGTCACCTCACTGCGAACGGTAGTTTTCGACTGTTCTGGGTATACGCGATGAAGGAAGGGGGAAGAGGAGTCGTGACGTAAATGCCAGATTGGTGGTCAAACGCCTAAAAATGCAAAATACTGCACATTCTTCATTTTTTAATTCATCATCATTATCGTCGGACGTTTTTGGCAGAAACCAATAAGAAGTGGATTTATGGCAATTTTAGTACGAAGATTTATAACAAGTTATTAATAGGATCAATGTCTGTGAAATAATAAAACTTGGGTACGCCTGACATTACAATCAAGG
Organism: Agrypnia vestita; assembly: GCA_016648135.1. Classification (NCBI taxonomy): domain Eukaryota; kingdom Metazoa; phylum Arthropoda; class Insecta; order Trichoptera; family Phryganeidae; genus Agrypnia; species Agrypnia vestita. The sequence goes on from JADDOH010017791.1 coordinate 17,873, forward strand.
AATGTCAAGAGAACCATCGTCTTCTTCTGGTTTGCGTTTTCCGGGGTATTATGCCGTGTTTTTACGACCCTTCTGGCCAACGTTTTGCATCCCATTGCAGGGTCCGTCATCTTATATAATAACACACGTAAATAGGTAAAAAATAATACTTAGTATTAAGTATACCCTGACGAAGGAACGTAGTTTCCGAAACCGGTTGGTTTTACCAAATACATTTTAGTGGTGTAAACAAAGTTAATTAGTTTAATAACATTCATAATGAATAACCACAAAGTTATAGCAAAATACAACAGTATAAAAAATATATTATTATTAATATTATTAATATTTAAAGCATTAACTTTGTGGTTAGACATTATAACAGATTGTTAGTTAACTTTGTAAAAACCACTACCAGATTTTAGGTCTACCGGTTTCGATTCACACCCGTCTCTTCGTCAGGACCAACACTACACCACTACATTCACGACACTACACACCTCGACCATAGTATCCCTGATGGTCCATTAGGTTAATCGGTTAATTAATAAACCGCTTATTAATCTCCAGCATTTTCATTTGTCCCAAACTCAACAGGCAAAGGAGTTTCGCTTCAATATTTTTTGGGACAGAATGTTAGTTAACTTAGTAAAAACCACTACCAGATTTTAGGTCTACCGGTTTCGAGACGTACCCGTCTCTTCGTCAGGACCAACATTACACCACTACATTCACAACACTACACATAGTATTGTTATACTTCCACCAATAATTGATCACATGCGTGTTAGTCTTGTCAGGGACAAACATGCACTGATTAGCCTAATGAACCATCAGGGATCTACCGAAAGAGAGTGAGAGGGGGCGGGGTCTAAAGTGGGTGTTACCCCATCTTTGGGGAACATTAAATTTAACAGAAGGGCTATATGGAAAATTAATTTGGTTGTTAATTAGGGATTCTGCGATGACGATCTTAACCTGAAACTTCGACAGCGACTGGTCAAATGTTATATATGTTCAGTCCTGCAGTACGGAGTGGAATCGTGGACCCTCAAAGTGAGTAGCATGAACCAGCTGGAGGAGTTCGAAATGTGGATACATCGGAGAATGCTCCGGATACCCTGGACGGATATGGTCAGCAACACGAGAGTTCTTCAAAGAGCTAGAGTGAATAGAGAGTTGCTGACAAATATCAAAATCCGAAAGGTATCGTATTTGGGTCATGTGCTCAGAGGAGAAAAATATTAATTGCTCCACCTGATTCTTATGGGCAAGATAGAGGGTCGTAGAGGTGTTGGAAGGAGACAAATCTCCTGGCTCCGCAATATACGCGACTGGACGGGCATAAGAAGTGTTGGAGAGCTGTTTCGTGCTGCCCAGGACAGGGACGCTTTCTCTCGGGTGATAGTCAACGTTGGGGGGACCTGACATGACACCAAAAGAAGAAGAAGTTAATTAGGGGTGCTCTATTATGGTTGGTCCTGACGAAGAGACGGGTACGTCTCGAAACCGGTAGACCTGAAATCTGGTAGTGGTTTTTACAAAGTTAACTAACGATCTGTTAAAAAATATATATTTATTTGGAATATTACATTGAGCCTTGTAATACGGGCTTGCAACTTTCCCCCCGCTTTCCTCTTACCGGACAAGGCTGGGGAATGGTCTTTTGATTGTGGTCGACCTATAGCTGCTTAGAAAAAGAACGGTCGCGTGTGAATATTTCAATTCGGCGTTTGCGTCGACGAGCTCACAGCGCCCGGGACGCTCGCTCCAAGCCTCCGAAATAGAGACATCAAACACTAGTTCGTTCTGTCTACTTGTTACGGCCTTTTTTACGTCATTTTTTATGCCTACGATCGGTTTTTTTTAGGCGCAAGCCTTATTTATGATCGAGCCTTCCCCCAGACCCGATCCTGAGCGGGAGGTCTGTGTGTTTAAACGCGATTAACTTGGTTTAACTCGCCGTTAAACTCGTTTAATGTGTCCGGTGGCGCTGGTGAGGCCCGCGAATTTGCACGCAACACTGTTTCAACGGCAAATGTTGCGCAAATATACCGTAAAATTGCATTTCACAACGCGCCATTCTCCTAATTGTCAGTGTTTTTACAATGACGGTATTTTATTAAAAAAAAAAATTTTCGTAAAAAAAGATTTTTGGAAAAAGTAATATTTTCTCTAAAATACTACATTGGAAATTCTTAGAACTCTCAATGGACTTCTCGTTACCTCCAGAACAAACCTTTCGGAAGAACTTATTTATAAAAGGCGTCACGCAACAGGGTTACAGGTCGTCCTCCCGATGAGGTTGAATTAGCATCCAACGAAACGACGAGAATCGTCTCTCGGAAGAACATACGGTACGTATATCCGCAACCAGTTACAGTTGACAACCTTAAATCTTTAATTAACAGTAGTTATTTTCAATTCAATAACAAATCATTTATCATCTTTTGAATGGAGCGTCTGTGTGATTGGTACTCGATTTAAGATGGTCTACAATACATTAATTACATAAAAATATTTTATTCACAACTACAGAGTCGAAAAAATCCAGAAAAAATTCCTTAAATCACTGACACACAGACAAGGCCTAAATGAATTGCTCGATACATACGACAAAAGACTCGAAAATTTCCATATAATCTCATTAGAAAAAACACGAAAAATCACAGACCTTATGACACTCCGCAAAATAGTAAACAACAAACTAGACTCGCCCTCAATACTCTCGCAAATAGATATTAATATACCTGCCCGGTCTCTGAGACCCCAAACACTATTCCACACAAAGGTCTACAACACCAACACAGGTTATTTCTCTCCTCTACCGAGAATGCTAAACCAGTACAACGAGGTCACGTCATGTAACCCCAACATCGACATACTTCACATGACACAACCTCAGTTTAAGAGAGAAATTATAGCGCTCCTGACCGAAAATAGTTTGAGCGTGTAAGACGGACTCTTCGGAAATCAACCTAAACAAAAAATTTATAGCCACAAAGCGCGGGTACACATTTTCAGGCTTAGTTGACCTGGGAGCCTACATGGCTATCATGTCGTGCGGAGAATGTGAACTTCGTTCATTTTATAATCACTCACTGTAGTATACTTATATTGTATAATGTATTAATGTTTTATTTCAATGTATCATCGTAAACCGTAACTGTACTAATCACCTTGTCCTAAATGATATCCATTAGGGTCATTCTGACCTGTCGATAGTCTTTAAATTAAAAAATAAAATTATATATACTTATGTAAGTAGATTAAAAACTAACTAACTAACTAACAAGCCAACCATCACGCCGTTTCCCAGCAGGGGTAGGCATAAAGGATTGAACACCACACTCTTCTCTGATCATGCCAGGTCTTTCGCGGACGCCCTCTATTCCTGTTGCCTTCAACACTCGCCTCATATATTTTCTTAACCATCCTTTCCTCGTTCATACGTTCCACATGACCAAACCATCTCAGCACTCCTTTCTTTATTCTAATTGCATTCACGTCTAACTTGTTCATTCCTCACTCTATCGACCAAAGATTTTCCACCGCATTCAATCTACTTTCATTCCTCTTTTGCCAATTCCAGGCTTCACTTCCATACATCAGGGTTCGCACTAGAACGCCATTATGTACCGCTAGTCTTGCTTCCTTTGACAGATTCTTATTGGCCATAATTGCATTTAGAGCACCATTAACTTTGTTTCCCGCAGTCACTCTCCTTTCGATATCAATCTCAACCTTGCCGTCACTGCTAAACATACTTCCCAAATACACAAACACACATTATGTTTGTGTTTATCTAGGTTAAAACAAATAATAAAATTAATTTTTTTAAATGACAATCTACAAAATTGCTCAACCATTTAAAAAAATTCACTGTTTATATAACTATATTTATAGAACACTTATTTCAGGTGAATAAATTTTTGACAATATTGGACGCGAATTTCTTTATTTTTATTATGCAATATGTTTCGCATCGCACCGTGTCTTTCTTGCGCTGTATCTATTTGAATATTTTTATCTATACACCTTATTCCTTTATATGTATACTTATCTTACCTTATATGTACCTGCATGTGATAATCTCTGTTTATATATCCATTTATATATCGCTCTTAATATAAATTATATATGTATACTTATATGGAATGTGCGGGACTGCATTAACTTCCCCACATACTGGAATAAATGTTTATAATAATTATTATTTCGTAGTCTCGCATTTCTGTTACACGCATTTCCGCTGCAATGCGCTACGCTACGCGTGCGCAACTTCCTTTATAATAAAATAGTAGATAACTTTAAAAAAACTATAATTTATTTATTTATTTATTAATAATAGACGCCCTAGTGAGCTTTTACAGTACAAGAAAATTAAAAGGATTTTTAAATACCTAACATAAAACATGTTTTACAGTAAATAATTTAATAATAATAATATAAATAGGACGCATTTAAGATAAATGAACAACATATATAAACGATGATAAGCACACAAGCAAACTGTAATAATTAGAGACCTTTAAAATAAAGATAATTAAACCAATATACCAGATAAATGAGATAAGAACATTAAATAATTTGTGGTTGTTCTCAGGATGGAATCGATGAACATTGCATTGCGTAAAGTGATCACTTTACCCTTTGGCCGCCCTATAAAAAGACTTGAATACACATTTCTCATAAATAGCTTCGTCCCTGTGTGATTGATATCTATAATGTATCCATCTTTGGTACATTCGAGTCAGTCAATTGGGTCACTGATTACGCTACGTTGGATGAGCTCACTGCCTACCCCGGCGGCGCCTGGTCCTCGATGACGCCAGTTCCCAGGAGTGATTAAGCTGTTCATCATGCTCCACGGACGGAATGATACAGACAGCTTCACATCCGTGCCATATAACTTTCCAGGGAGGTCCCGTGTCATACGGGCCGACAGCGCAGGGCTGCCACCGGAGTCTTGGCATATCTTTCACTCGCACATCTTCACACTTTCTTCTTCTTCTCCTTTTTCTTCTTCTTCAGCCTTCATCTCTCCGCTGCCGGATAAAGACCTCTTCCATACCCTTCCATCCATTGTTATTTGCTAGTGTAGCCACTTCTCCCCCCACAGCGGCTAAATCGTCGCCCATCTCCTTTACTCACAACGCTGGTCACACTGGTTTGCTGGTTTTAAACGCTGCTCGTATCGCATTCGTCAAACGTCAAAACAAGCCTTTTTATGCCAAACATGTAGGTTTCGCGATGCTTCGAGAACATTATTTACATTTCTAGCGATTTCTCAAAATTCCAGGGCTCCAGCAGATTCCAGATTGCTTCCAGAGTAAGGGGCTAGGCGTCACAAAAATTACAAGATTGGGAAGATTTCGGAGGCTGGGACATGTGTAGAGAATGCCTGAACGACAAGCACGGAAGTCCTTGTTGAATTCAAGACAATAGGGAATAGGAAGATCAAAATTAAGATGTCCTCTCAAATATATATATATATATGTTTAAATAGAAGTTTTTGCGAAGAGGTATATGCATTTTGAAAAGGTTATTTTTCGGGAACTTCGCGGATTTGTAAAAATATCTTATTTTTGCGCTATATTTCGGTTACACTTGGATAACCATTCTCAAGCTGGTCTCTCTGACAGTTCAGAGATAAATATTCGATTTCTCTGACATCGCCGTAGGGATGGTGGTAATGGTGGCAAAAATAAGATATTTTTACAAATCCGCGAAGTTCCCTAAAAATAACCTTTTCATAATATATATATGCCTTGGTGATTCAGAACTGGTGAGAGCTGGCGCAAGACCGAGATGAGTGGAGGAGGCCAAGACCCACCAGGGGCTGCAGAGCCAACAGTGATGATGATGATAATACATACCTACCTACACAAAGTATAGAATGACCACTTTTAGTATGTAATTGAACTAACCTGCGCACAAACGCATTTGGAGAGTGGGCCTGACCTATTCTTTATAATCTTCAGTTTGACGCATACATTTTTTATTTATTAACGCTCTAGAGGGCTTTTACAAACAGATAGGTATAGTGTACATTAATATAATTGATAGTTTAAAAAAATATATAAAAATAATAATAACGTAAATTGGAAATCAAATACTTAAAATTCAAATACAAATATAAAAAGATATAATATAAAAGCAAGTATATAACAATGCGGAAGCATAAGGAAAACATAATATAATGAAAATGTTACATAACAGTTAGTTATCTCACTCAACCAATAATCAAAACAAATACAAATCAATTATATATTTATATATATATCTAATATTTCAATACACATTTTAAATTATGTTTGAATATTATAAAATTGTTGGCAAAAACGTCAAGTTGCTCGTATTTGTTAGCTAGTCTAGGAAGCCTTTGCAGTGGGGAATTAAAGACGTAGTTAGCAGCTGCAGTTTTCACAGCAAAACCTCCATGACTTCTAGTTACGCGAGACGGAACACGCGAGCAGATACGTTCTAGTAATTGAGGACAGTCGATAGTACCATTTATTAATTTCTGTAAATTTACCGCATTCTTACATTATTCTTGCCTTACAATGCTGTGAAGCCGTTCTTTAACTAATAATATCATAACACAACATTTTATAACTCTCCTCAACAATTAGTAACATTTTTTAATATTGTCACGTGTGGTAGCTACAGGAGGAATTAACGAAAAACGCTGGAATTTAACTACGGATTTATAAAATACTGTTTAATTAATTAAACCAACACTTAACACTATTGAACGTAACTCTATTATCTGAATTAAACGATTTCGTAAATTTATCACTCTTAAATAGACACTTTATAATCGCTTTAACACTTTATTCACTATTCACTAGAACATTCCATCCAATTTCCGCACGTTTTATTCGCTCGGCTGGCCGCACTGGCCCGGAGCTCGCGGCTGCCTTCGCTACTTATATCGCTGTCGAGTGCGCTAAGAACAACAACTACGTTACTCTCACGCGCGGCCCTATTTATATCTGGTTAATGCTGATATCGAACCCTCTAGGCGTTCCTAGAGTTTGGGAGAACTTTCTCGTGGCTTCCAGGCTTCTGTAGATGCCTCTCGATGCTTCCCGAAAGCCGTAGATTGCGCTAGGCCGTTCCGGAATCTTCGACAGTGCTGTTGCGACATGTGACGGAAGTCTTCTTCTTCATCATCAGCCTTCGTCTTTCCACTGCTGGATATAGGCCTCTTCCTTATTTTTCCATTCTTCCCTGTTGTTGGCTAATTGTAGCCATTTCTTTCCCCCCACAGCGACAATATCATCGGCCCATCTCTTTTGAGGTCTTCCGATGCCTCTTTTATTTTCCCGAGGTCTCCATTTCAGAACTCTGGGAGGCAATCTTGTAGTATCCTGTCTTGCAACGTGTCCTGCCCATTGCTATTTTAGCTTCGCTACACGATCCATGATATCCACTACTCTAGTTCTGCGCCTAATTTCGGCGTTTCTAATTCTATCTCTTAGGCTTACTCCAAGCATGGATCTCTCCATGGATCGTTGCGTGCATTTGAGCTTTTCTACACTTTTCTTTGTGAGAGCCATAGTCTCCACTCCATACGTCATCACTGGTAGTCTGCACGATTCAAAGGCTTTTCTTTTTAGGCTAATTGGGATCTCTTTGTTCTCGAAGATATGTTTGAGCTTGCCAAAAGCAGCCCAGCTCATTCCTATTCGGAATTCTTTTTACAATATTTTCGCAACAGAAACACCTCAACAAACAAACACAGGCCGACGTCTTTTTTTTTATAATTATTATAATTAATTAATACGAATGCAAATGCGCCAGCCCTACCTCGTCTAAGCGGAGGTCCGTTCCGTTTTTTTATACCACCCAGTTTTAATGGCTGGTAGTACCGAATGTCGACAATAGCGCCGTCCCTCTCTGGCGCGCGCTCGCCGTGTTTGTTTTTTATGCTCCCGTCTCGCTCTCGGGCGGTGTGGTTTTTTTTTGGCCATTCTGTATGCATAAAGATTAGTTCTGATCGATGTCCGCGCTCAATCAACAAATTAAGCGTTCAACTGCTCCCAGTTGAATGAAGAGTATTGGCACTAATAAACGGTGTCTCGTAGCTAGTAGCAAAAACCTTACAGTGGATTCCTGCTTTGATAATGAGTCGAAGATGTTCAAGCAAACGTGACCTAATACTTATCAATATTTATGAAAATATGCAATATCTAACTTATTTTTGAAAAAAGTTGAACTATCATTACAGTAACTTATATCGATTATGAAAAATTCATTCGCTTTTATACAAGTCGTATAAAATGATAAAAACCTTTTAAAAAAAATTAAAATATTACTTTTTTAAAAAGGTTTTTATCATTTATTTTGAGTTGTACTGAAAGGAATGAATTTTTAATAATCGATATAAGTTACTGTAATGATATATCAACTTTTGGCAAAAAATAAGTCAAAAATATTAAAAAATAAAAAGTGATATTTTCTGGCGCGAACATTCTAGGGAGTCCTGATATACAAAAGTGAGTCAACTTTTTCAAATTAAAATTTATAATTTACGGATGTGTTGTACTTGAAACACGTGAGGAAGTTAAGTGATAGTACCACCGAAAACCGGCCGCCATTTAAGAAAGACAGTCGAATTAGTATGTGTAAGCCGTGCGTATGAGGCACATTGTTTCACTGTGTTGGTGTTTATACCCGTAAACACCAACACAACGGAACGATGCACCACGTACGCGCAGCTTACGCATACTAATTCGATTGTCTTGTTGAATGCAATCAATATATATATATATATATATATATAAAGAAACCCGTGTTTCCCTACCCGCCAAGTTTTCTCCACAACCAGCCACAACCACCCACCGATGGTTATGGCGGTGGATAGCCCTTGGTGTCACATTGAAAATATGCGAGTTTGGTGGGGGTGGCTGTGCGTGGGTGGGAGTGGGTGACGTAAATGTGCTTTCTAGCATATTGTTTTGTAATGGGAAGGCCGAAAATGCTTCAGATTGTTTCAAAATAGGTGCGCCGACTGTGTCGGTGAGTCTAGAAGGTTCTGGAAAAACCTGCTCTAGAAAGTTCTGGAAAGAGAAGGTACTAGAAAATTCCCGAAAGTTCTATAAGGTTCTAAACTGAATGTGTCGGTGTGTCTAGAAGGTTCCTGTACATTCGATAAATTTCTTGAAAGTATTGGAGGGAGAATGTTCTAGAAGGTTCGCGAAAGTTCTGTGACAATCCAAACAGTGTACTAAAAAACTACGCGTGCGAAGCCGCGCGGGCACAGCTATAGATGTACCACTATAACTAGGCGTGCGAGGGAGAGCGTCCCTATCGCGTAATAGAAGTTGTCAGGGTGTAAATTTATTACACAATACATAATGTACAGAATGTCCGGTGACCGGTGTCGTATTAAATACAGAAATTTGGTCGGGCAGCACTAAAGAAACCATGCAGTAATGGCGGCCGTTCCAACTGTCAAACTGTCAGACGGTAATATCGGTCCATTATTCGCTTTTTCAGCTTCGCAAGACTTTAATACTTCATTGGCAATTGTTCTTGCACCACCCCGGACTGTTTAGGATGTTTTGGACGTAATAATTCTGTGTATATTGGAAATCAAGATGTCACAGCTCACGCGCAAGTACGAGATTGAACTGAATGACAGGGCGAGGGGTTGCCGCCGGGTGCGGGCGGGGCGGGTTTTACTTCCAAATTCGCCGCACGCCAAGTTACGTTGGGCAAGCAATAGTTAGCTAGAGCTAGCAGCATCCGCGTGGCTGGTTGATTCGTCTCCAGGAACCGGCCACTATCCCACAGCCGGATGGACCAGCATTAATGACTTCATCTGAACAAATGCTAAGACGCTGCGTCGTCTTTTTTTGTGGGCTTACCCCTTTGTCAGACGGAATTCAACTTAATTGGGTTAATGCGGAATCTGGGGTATTTGAGATAATATTAAGAGGGGGTCGATCAGTCCGATAGTGGCGCGCGAGAAGTGGCCTATTACGTGTATTTTTAAATTAATTTATTTTATCTGCATTACTCATATATCTAGCATTCGACAATTGCTGCCTACATTAATTGTGTGTAAAAGTAAAGGTTGCGATATTAAAAAAAAATTAATGAAGTCATCGAGGATTACTTTTTGATTATGTACTAATTCGAGATTTAATAAGAAAAATTGCCAATATTTATAGGAGGGATGGATACATAAAATATAGAATTCAGTACATTCTAAATTAGTAATCTTCGGTGTTTGTATATTTTTTATTTAGTTGTAAAAAGAACACATTTTTACATCTAGTAATTAAAACTTAAATTAACTTAGCATCTAAACTTACATATTCCGAATATATATATATATATCAACATAAATAATCATAAATAGAAACACATGTTCCCATTTGGTAAAGTAAAGAAGACACGAAACAACATAACATTAAAATTACCTTTCACATATTTCGCACTTAACTTACGAAAAGTAGTATTACTGCCTTTGCTTTTATACCCCAACGATTGAGGGTGTCCCTGTAAAAAGGGTATATACAAGGTGTATCATAGCTCTTAGTTAAAACTTTAAAGCAACCATGACCTAATATCAATATTTATGAAGATGTGCAATATTAAATTTGCTTTTTTTTTCAATAGTTCTGACTTATTTTGTGCAAAAAGCTGAAATATTATTACAGTAACATATATATATATAATATAATATCATATTATATATATATATACATGTATTCATTTATAGCCTGAGGGATTTTACTGCATTAAGAACTTTAAAGCCATGTATTCACTAGGGGACAAATCGCGAAACATTCCGCTCGGCATGTCGCATCAACATCTACGCTCATGTTTCGGGGACAATGACGCGGTCATTTGACGTGTACACACCGGGACTCGCATATCTTGTCGCGCAAATGTCACCCGATGAGGTTACGATGACAGCTACGGTATCTCATTTGGCGAAAACGGGGTTCCGCGCAATTCGAAATGTTTTTTTGGGTCGCAATTTCAAATTAACGAGGTTTTACTGTAGTAAATTGAATATTATTAAAAACAAGATCCTTATTGCAAATAATTATTGTTTTCCAGACGTCGCGAAAATATATCGCCCTATGAGGTTACGATGACAGCCGCGTGTCTGTTTATGTTAATGAGTTTATCGAAAAGTAAGAGGAGAAAAAAGAGGAGAATGAAATTATTTACTGCAAAGAGAAAGAAGGACGGACATTCTATGCGATCTTCGATCGACACAGTTCGGCAAGTTCAAGAACGATTTCGTTTCCCCGCATTGTATATATATATTATGAAAAATTCATTCGCTTCAATACAAGCTAAATAAAACCATAAAAAATCTTGCAGAATATAGGTTTTTAGCAAGGTTTTGATTTTACTTGAATTGTATTGAAGCCTAAAAATTTTTCATTTTGAAAAAATAATGCAAATTTTAATGACGCATATTTTCATCATTATTTACATTAGGGCATTTTTGCTCACATATTTTCAAATATTAGAATATAAAATTTTTGCCTCAAATATTCTCACAATATAGGCAAAAATCTTATATTCTAAGATGATGTTTTGACTTGGTCACCAAATAACTTGTATGTGTTTCATCTGTGCATAGTTTTCTGGGATATTCTGGCGTGAATATATGACCTCTCTGGTCGACGTTTCAGATCCCATTGCAGGGTCCATCATCATCATCAATCGGATCCGAAACGTCGGCCAGAGAGGTCACATATACACGGCAGAATTTCCCAGAAAAACTATACACAGAAGATTCTGAACGGCCGTGAAAACCTGAGAACATTTTTATGGGTTCTTTTTTCCAAATTATTATATTTTGTTGCAGTTTCTTTAGTATTTAAATAAGTTAACATAACAGTAAGATTCTTTTTAACATGTTATTATTGTGTTAAATAGTTTATATAGTGGCATGGTTGACCTGCAGACAAACGTCTAGAAAGATGCTTTGTGGGCCTATCTTTTATATTATTTTGTAACTAACTAACTAACTAACTAACCATCACGCCGTTTCCCCGCAGGGGTAGGTAGAGAGGATTGAACGCCACACTCTTCTATCCTGGCACACCACTTTTGCTTCGGCCACATTCATATATCTTCTCATACAAGCTCTACGGTTGTTGCGGCTTTTAACATGGCCATCCTCAAATACTTGTAGTATATCGCTACACTATTGAAGGAACACATTGGAGCAATTAAAAACAACAATTCCAATATATCAGAAATCCGCGAACATGCATCCAAAGGGAATCTCTGCCACTTCATCAGATTTGACAACGCAAAAATCTTATCAACAGAACCGTACCTTATACCCAGATTAGTGAGGGAGTCCATTGAAGTATACAAACATCCCAATTTCAATAGAGATGACAGTTGCAAACTATCAAGTATTTGGCGCCCTGTTCTAACGACACTGATTCAACCCTTGAGAGAAGTCGCAGTAAAATCCGCCGACGTAACTTGTACATATTGCACACTGGCGACCTCTATTGTAGAAGAAGAGAACACTCCACAACAAAGTGCATACAATTTACGCCCTAGAAAGCAGCACATAATCAGTCCGACCTCCACCTCCGCGGGTGAAGGTCGTCCTCCTGATGACGTTGGATAAGCATCCAACGAAACGTCGAGATTCGCTTCTCGGTAATACATACGGTGCGTATAAAATATCCGAAATTACAGTTAAATACTTGTAGTATTATTTTGTAATAAATATAAAAGTTCTTTAATAGAATAAAAAATAGTAAAAACAATTTCGACCATTCCTGGGTTTGAACCCGAAGTCTCCTCATCCGTAGCCAGACGCGTTATCTATTACCTTTACATAATTAATAGATGTGTGCGTTTTTCCTCACTGGAAAAAGTAACGCGAACCCGTGTGACAGTGACCTTTGACCGTTAGAATTAAGGGTGTCTGATGTATAAAATTTAATTATTTAATTGAAATAAGGGTCGCAAGTTAACACTGTTGTCTTTCACCCCTGCGAACGAAGATTCTCTAGTGATTTTCATGGCGCTTCCAGCAAGTACTCTGCAGACACTTGGGGGTGGTTTTCGTCCCCCCCCAGGCAATAAGGGCTCCCCCACCGTTCCCCCACCGCCTAACTACCCCTAAACAATTTAGCCGTGTCATTCTCCGCCTGTAAACAGTTTGGTGTGTTCAAGGCTGATAAAGATTATGTAGGGGAAGATTTTAAGTGCATCAAATCTTGTACTTCACTAATAATACACTTCCAGAGGGGATGTTTTCGGATCAGATGCGTAAATATATTCGCCCTGCACCCTTACCAACATTTTGTACTACTAGATGTGATGGAAATGGTGATGGTCACACCGTTATTTTCGCTGCCGGTTACGTAATAACTGTTATTTGAGATTTGTAACTGATTGTATCGATAATTGGGGATTACAAGATACATTACATGTCTCATGGAGACGAAGATATTTTTTTATATGGGAAAGTATATATAGAGGAATGCTCGTAGGGCTTACGAATTATCATATGGCCGGTTTCAGTGATTACTTAACACAATGTAACGTTCGCCAATTCCACCAATGATAGACTGCCACATATATCAAATTTTTGGTAGTTTTATATGTCGCAGCCAACTGGTTCAATCTGCCAGGTAATTAAACATTAAATGACGGCATCCAATTAAACGGCTGAACGTCGTGTTGGTAGCCATTTAGTTAAATTGGATGGTGATGAATTTGTGATGTTTGGTTAGATAAGGTTAGGTTAGGTTAGCTTTGGTTAGGTTAGGCTAGATTCGAGGCATTCCACGTCACGAGTGGGACATTTTTTTAGTAAATTGTCTTAATTATGTTAAAATTTTGCAACATATATGCAATTTGTAATATTAAATTTTGAAGAAAGCAACTTATTCTATCTTCAATCAATAATTGGAACAAAAAAAGACATCCATTTAGTTATAAGAAATGAAAACCCTTAAACTAACATTTTTGTCAAAAATTAGTTAATAAGCCCTCTAAACTAAATATTGTACGCTCTTTCCATTGGAAATAAGTTCAGAACTTAAAAATAATTAGAACATGTTCAAATCATAAGGATAAACATGTTAACTACACTATTTCATAAAAATGAAATCAGTTACTAATGGAAAGAACAGGTTATCTTCAATAATAACATATTCATGCCATCATTCTGAAATTAACATGTTCTTGCCTTTTAATTTGATTGGAAAATTTATGGTTAATATAAATTTTACTCTGGCAGCACTGTCATATATTTGTTTTTATTTGAAGACTATTACAATATGCACTTATATATTATTTTTCAATAAATTTAAATGGTACATACCATGTTTTGTATTATTAATTAACATGCCAGGTATTTTGTAATTTTGGATAATGGATGGTAAAAACGGATAGCGTTTGAAGGGTTGTTTGATGTTCGTGTTTTACCAATTTTTAAAAACAAATGAGTTCCAGAGGCGAAAAAATGGTTGATAACTACATTTGTTTAGGGAAAATTAGTATATTTCTATTTTTTTGTGCATTTTTGATGTTTTAGTGACATAAATTAATAAAAATTAATCTTGAATTAGCAATAAAACATATTTTTCAAAGGCGAAATGCAAATTTCTAAATATCTCAAAATGACTTGAATGTTAGTTAAAAACTTCTTGCCATGGGGTCTTCAAATGTTTGTCAAAAGCATTT